>PIJE02001648.1:4952-107452 GCA_002895965.2 Coryphaenoides rupestris
GGTTAGGGTTAGGGTTAGGGTTAGGGTTAGGGTTAGGGTAAGCGGTTAAACAGTAAAAGGTGATGGGTCTTCACAACTTTCATGGAAACGTTTATCCGACCTTACCAATGCTTGTGTGGGCATGAGTACATCATAAGACAGTGGGGCAACATCGGTTTAGGCATCAAACACCAAGCGTTTAGTCGCGAGAGGCATGGATGTCCAAACTGCACTTATCTCGCGCTCAAACGCATTTTGCAGCCACGCACACAATAACCTCATAAGACGCTATTGCCCAATGATCCCTCTGTATGTATCTTGTGCTGGTGCACCTCTACTTGCTTCCCTACCGTTTTGGAGTTGGGGGGTTATTGCATTCGAGAGTAGTTCACAATTCATTTTCACAATAGGCGCTTGTGTGGTTAGGGTTAGGGTTAGGGTTAGGGTTAGGGTTAGGGTAAGCGGTTAAACAGTAAAAGGTGATGGGTCTTCACAACTTTCATGGAAACGTTTATCCGACCTTACCAATGCTTGTGTGGGCATGAGTACATCATAAGACAGTGGGGCAACATCGGTTTAGGCATCAAACACCAAGCGTTTAGTCGCGAGAGGCATGGATGTCCAAACTGCACTTATCTCGCGCTCAAACGCATTTTGCAGCCACGCACACAATAACCTCATAAGACGCTATTGCCCAATGATCCCTCTGTATGTATCTTGTGCTGGTGCAAGGGGTAGAGAGAGACAGAAAGGGTAGAGAGGAGAAGGGTCGAGAGAGGAGGAAGAAAGAGGAGAATGTAGGCATCAAACACCAAGCGTTTAGTCGCGAGAGGCATGGATGTCCAAACTGCACTTATCTCGCGCTCAAACGCATTTTGCAGCCACGCACACAATAACCTCATAAGACGCTATTCCCCAATGATCCCTCTGTATGTATCTTGTGACTGGTGCACCTCTACTTGCTTCCCTACCGTTTTGGAGTTGGGGGGTTATTGCATTCGAGAGTAGTTCACAATTCATTTTCACAATAGGCGCTTGTGTGTTTCTAAGCGGTTAAACAGTAAAAGGTGATGGGTCTTCACAACTTTCATGGAAACGTTTACCACCAGGAGTCTATGGAAAGATCTGGCCCCGAGTGGAGTGCAGGCCAGGTTCTTGTATGGTTGGCGGTGATTGCAGATCAGAGGCAGGTGCGGTGATTAGGGATGGTAAGCAGGTGCGGAGAGTCGCGCTTGTGGCGACGTCATCGCCGCTCCGCCGTCGCGCCTGCGCCGACGTGCCGGGAATGTCGGACTCCGAGAGGTGAGAGGAGTGGGAGGAGCCTGCCGAGGGGACAGGGCACGGCGGGGGATGGGGGACGTGAGCGCCTGGTAGCCAGGGGGGAACTCTGGAGAGCCGGAACGCCGTATGCCCGGTCCAAGGCGGCGCGCAGAGGAGCGCGAAGGCCGCGTAGCGGGAGGGGAAAGGGACGGACGTGGAGGCGAGGACGGGCGAGCCGTAACATAGGCACTTGGCGGAGGCAACCACACTCCACTTTGCGTCGGTGGGGGGGGGGGTTCTCGCCTCGCTGCCATGCTGTGCTTTAAAAGAAAATTACGCACACCTACAAATTGATTCAATATTATGAATTCATATTTTGCATTCAAAATCGTAAGGTTACGAAGCAAGAGCTTACCGTTGTCATGACAACGGTAAGGATTAATACAACTCAGCCGGTTGCATGCTGAGCTAAGCAAAGGTTACGACTACGTCATGGTAGCTTGTCACAAAGTATGAAATACTTTTTCTCTGCTGCGTCCCATTCTTCTAAGTTGTTGTATTCTCCAAATTCTGCATTAGTTTATCAAGTGAACTCAGCAGTGGGTGCTTGCCGCAGTTGTTTAATGTTTAATGCTGCTTTGGTTGTGGGTTGGTGCAGCGGATACATTAAGCATTAAACTCAGTTTTAACGCAGGTTTAACGCGCACCTTCCAGCCAATCAGAAAAGACTATACGCCCAGACTATGGTACAACGTTTTTTTATTATTATTACTAGGAACAGGATGGGGTTACTGGGCTTACTTGATGATGGCTAGGGATAGACCTTTTGGGTCGAACTGAGAACATTTTAGCTGGTAGTCAAATCATTAGACTATCCTTTCCTTGTGTTTCTCTGTGTGGCTCAGCTTGTCTCCTGTCAAACTGTGTTTTCTCCTTCTCTGTTTATACCCTGAAATTTGGCAAACAGGAAACCACCTCCAAGACACTAATATCACAGCCCGGCCAAAGAGGAAATGGTTATTCAGAACGAAATTGGGCTGTAACTGCTTGTAAAATAAGTTGAATTTTCAGAGAAGAATATGTTCTTCCTTTTTTGTTGGTGCGTGGAATTCTGGATAGTCTCATGAGGCGAGACAAGCACATGTGCACACACACACACACACACACACACACACACACACACACGCACACACACACACACACACACACACACACACACACACACACACACACACACTGGACTCGCAGCTCTTTCTTCTCCGTTGACCCGTAGAAGGAGGCCGGAAGCAGTGGTTATCCATTACACCATGCTGAGCTCAGAGCAGCAGAACAAGGGGCCCGACGAAATTAATGCCCATGTCGGCAGTGCGCCTTTAAGTGTGTGTGTGTGCGTACATATGTGTGTTTGTGTGTGTGTGTGTGTGTGTGTGCGCGTGCACATGCGTGTGTCTCTGTGTGTTTATGTGCATGCATGTGTGTGTGTATGTATGTGCATGTATGTGTGCATGTGTATGTGCATGCATGTGTGTGCATGTGTATGCATGTGTTGGTTGTGTGTGTGTGTGTGTGTGTGTGGGTGTGTGTGTGCGTATGTGTGTGTGTGCGCGCGTGTGCGTGTGTGGAGCGGGCACCAGCGATAAACTTTGAAATGCTTTGGTATTCATCACAGCGTGTGCGTAATGAAGCCCTCTATCTCGGGGCCATGGAAACACCCAATACTATATAATGTGATATTTCCCCATTTCGGCACACACATTCAAATCATATTTCATTCATGACACTTCCTGCGTTGTGCCTCAGAAGCAACCGGTGCGATCCCACGGGTACCCAGACCGCCTGCCGCCACCACCACCGCCGCCACCACGAACACCACCACCGCCGCCGCCACCACCACCACGACCACCACCACCACCAGCAGCTGCACTCTGGAAGGCACAGGGGACACACAGGGAGGAGACGTCAGGCCAGGCTTGCATCTGACGGCGGATACCGCACACGGGCGGTCCACCCTCAAGATCTGGCTTAGGGCAAACACCTTTATTCCTCGGGCGCTCGTACGGAAATTAAGGAGGTCGCTCTGACCAATTAAGTGTCGCGGGCTCCGGGGGAAGCGGTGGGCAGAGCTAAGTGGGCGTCCTCCCGGCGGTCGGCAGGTGAAACGGATTGTAATTCGACGCACGGCGTTGCCGATACGCTTACCCAGCGATTGTGAACGATATCCCGAGGACGCACTTTAATAAGGCTCCGCTTTCTTGTTCTTTGTCTTCCGTTTTGCAGCGCACGTCATTAACAGCCGGAGAGAGGGGGGCTCTCGGCTGGCGGGGGGCTCCGAGCGTTTCCGTTGAAATATGTGAACTCTGTGATGCCGTGACACCCCGTGATTTTCCGGCGGGGCGCTTCAGAGAGCGAATGATCTCATAAACAGCCCTTGTCGGAGCTTGATGCAGATGAGTCAAGCAACATGTTGTGATTTTCGACAGCGCTTTTATCTTGGCGTGCGAGCAACACACCGGGTTAATCCGTGTGGGTGGGCGAGATGCATGGTAAAAAAAAAACGGAAGACCACATCAAAATATGCGACCTTGTAGTCAACATTGCATAATAACTCCAATTTCCAACGCTGCATTGAATTGAGAGGAATTACAGGACCAAAGTCAACCTTTTTGAAGTACGATCTTTGGCGGTTCTCATAACTTACCGTGATGTTGTTTACTGTGAACCCAATTCCAGACTGTTCTTTCTGAGCCTACTTTATAAAACCTCCGGTGATGACGTTCTTTTGGGCTTGGGCTTGTGTTTTGCACAGCCCAAGCTTATTGCTAATGTAGCTAAGTGAGGATGTTATAACTCAATATTATACTATTGTTTTGGATGGCTGTATTATTTTTTAATTCTGAATTCTGATTCTTGCTGTGGTTGTGCTGCAAGGCCAGCATCACCTCTATGGTCCGCTCTTGTAGTATTGCTCTCTAGCCGGCCCTTCCTCACACGTGAAGCAGCAGAAATATCGGTGCCTGGGGTTCAACTTAACAAAATTCTCCCGTGTATCCCCCCTTCTTCCGCAACCTCCGCTGGCTCCCGGTAATCGCTCTCATTAGATTCAAGACACTGGTACTGGCCTACAAGGCTGTCGGCGGAACCGCCCCTACCTACCTCCAAACAATAGTCAGACCCTACGCCCCAGCCCAAGCACTCCGCTCAACAACTTCAGCTAGACGACTGGTACCACCTTCACTAAGAACAGGCAAACATCGCTCTGCCAAGTCTCAACTCCTCTCTGTTCTGGCACCATAGTGGTGGAATGAGCTCCCGGCTCCGTAAGAGACTGAAGACCCACCTGTTCAGAGTTAACCTGGACTCTGCATAACCACCCCCCACCCCCCCCATGCATTGTTTAGCATAATTTATGTTCTGAGATGTTGGTAATGCACTCAGAATGGCACTTCTGCTCTTATCCCAGATATTATGCTGGCAACTTATGAAACTATTAACCTTGCAATTCTGAATGCTTGAAACCTGCTCTATTCTGTTCTTTCTTTTTATTCTTAATCGGCTCTATGATTGATTTGACAAATGTGCCCATTGTTGTTCTGCATGTAACAAAAGCACGCTTCGATCTATCAATGTCATAAATTTACATTTCATTTTTACTACTGGCCATGAATTAATGTTGAAAATTGGTGAATTTGCATTGTCAGTCAACTAGTTCATTAACTGCGCTGTTGAACCGTAAACCAGTAAACTGTAAACCATAAACTGTTCACAATAAATCAATGTGTTTTTATGCATGGTGTTGTGTATGCATTCGTACATGTGTGTGTGCATGCATGTGTGTGCATGTGTATGCATGTGTTGGTTGTGTGTGTGTGTGTGTGTGTGTGTGTGCGTGTGTGTGTGTGTGTGTGTGTGCGTGCGTGTGTGCGCGTGTGCGTGTGTGGAGCGGGCACCAGCGATAAACTTTGAAATGCTTTGGTATTCATCACAGCGTGTGCGTAATGAAGCCCTCTATCTCGGGGCCATGGAAACACCCAATACTATATAATGTGATATTTCCCCATTTCGGCACACACATTCAAATCATATTTCATTCATGACACTTCCTGCGTTGTGCCTCAGAAGCAACCGGTGCGATCCCACGGGTACCCAGACCGCCTGCCGCCACCACCACCACCGCCGCCACCACGAACACCACCGCCGCCGCCGCCCACCACCACCACCACGACCACCACCACCACCAGCAGCTGCACTCTGGAAGGCACATGGGACACACAGGGAGGAGACGTCAGGCCAGGCTTGCATCTGACGGCGGATACCGCACACGGGCGGTCCACCCTCAAGATCTGGCTTAGGGCAAACACCTTTATTCCTCGGGCGCTCGTACGGAAATTAAGGAGGTCGCTCTGACCAATTAAGTGTCGCGGGCTCCGGGGGAAGCGGTGGGCAGAGCTAAGTGGGCGTCCTCCCGGCGGTCGGCAGGTGAAACGGATTGTAATTCGACGCACGGCGTTGCCGATACGCTTACCCAGCGATTGTGAACGATATCCCGAGGACGCACTTTAATAAGGCTCCGCTTTCTTGTTCTTTGTCTTCCGTTTTTGCATCGCACGTCATTAACAGCCGGAGAGAGGGGGGCTCTCGGCTGGCGGGGGGCTCCGAGCGTTTCCGTTGAAATATGTGAACTCTGTGATGCCGTGGCACCCGTGATTTTCCGGCGGGGCGCTTCAGAGAGCGAATGATCTCATAAACAGCCCTTGTCGGAGCTTGATGCAGATGAGTCAAGCAACATGTTGTGATTTTCGACAGCGCTTTTATCTTGGCGTGCGAGCAACACACCGGGTTAATCTGTGTGGGTGGGCGAGATGCATGGTAAAAAAAAAACGGAAGACCACATCAAAATATGCGACCTTGTAGTCAACATTGCATAATAACTCCAATTTCCAACGTTGCATTGAATTGAGAGGAATTACAGGACCAAAGTCAACCTTTTTGAAATACGATCTTTGGTGGTTCTCATAACTTCTCATAACCGTGATGTTGTTTACTGTGAACCCAATTCCAGACTGTTCTGAGCCTACTTTATAAAACCACCGGTGATGACGTTCTTTTGGGCTTGGGCTGTGTTTTGCACAGCCCAAGCTTATTGCCCAAGATGTAGCTAAGTGAGGATGTTATAACTCAATATTATACTTTTGTTTTGGATGGCTGTATTATTTTTAAATTCTGAATTCTGATTCTTGCCGTGGTACTGGATGACCAGCTGTGCTGCAAGGCCAGCATCACCTCTGTGGTCCGCTCTTGTAGTATTGCTCTCTAGCCGGCCCTTTCCTCACACGTGAAGCAGCAGAAATATCGGTGCCTGGGGTTCAACTTAACAAAATTCTCCCGTGTATCCCCCCTTCTTCCGCAACCTCCGCTGGCTCCCGGTAATCGCTCTCATTAGATTCAAGACACTGGTACTGGCCTACAAGGCTGTCGGCAGAACCGCCCCTACCTACCTCCAAACAATAGTCAGACCCCACGCCCCAGCCCAAGCACTCCGCTCAACAATTTCAGCTAGACGACTGGTACCACCTTCACTAAGAACAGGCAAACATCGCTCTGCCAAGTCTCAACTCCTCTCTGTTCTGGCACCGCAGTGGTGGAATGAGCTCCCGGCTCCGTAAGAGACTGAAGACCCACCTGTTCAGAGTTAACCTGGACTCTGCATAACCACCCCCCCCCCCCCCCATGCATTGTTTAGCATAATTTATGTTCTGAGATGTTGGTAATGCACTCAGAATGGCACTTCTGCTCTTATCCCAGCTATTATGCTGGCAACTTGGCAAATTATGTAACTCGTACTATTAACCTTGCAATTCTGAATGCTTGAAACCTGCTCTATTCTGTTCTTTCTTTCTATTCTTAATCGGCTCTATGATTGATTTGACAAATGTGCCCATTGTTGTTCTGCATGTAACAAAAGCACGCTTCGATCTATCAATGTCATAAATTTACATTTCATTTTTACTACTGGCCATGAATTAATGTTGAAAATTGGTGAATTTGCATTGTCAGTCAACTAGTTCATTAACTGCGCTGTTGAACCGTAAACCAGTAAACTGTAAACCATAAACTGTTCACAATAAATCAATTAAAGTAGGCTTCTGTGCTTCAACAGGTGTACACTTGTGGCCCTTGCATTCTGTTGAGTCCTTTCACATGATACGCAATTATTACAATGGATTATATTGAGTGATTGGTTGGTCTTTGTACAATCATTATCTTGAAAACATTGCACTTAGAGATGTCGTACATATTGTGTTCCCTATGTGCAGCACACAAATACACCATAAATTCCTGGTCACAGCTGTCACGGCCTCCACTTCTACCTTCTAGTCGTCTGTCTACCTGTCTGTGTGTGTGTGTGTGTGTGTGTGTGTGTCGGGGGCGTGGCTGTTCCCTGGCTCATCATCCTCCGCGCTCACCTGTGGCACACCAGCTCATCAACCAACCAGTGGAAGAACGCCGGCTTTCCGTCCGCTCATCGCCAGATCGTTGTTGGTACTTCCGCGTCGGTGTCGCTTCTTGGCTCCTTTGTATTTCTCTTGACGCAAAGTATTTATTCTTCCCCTCGCTCCTATCTTGTCAGATCTCGCCTGTCCTCGGAATTCCCTCCTGCCTGTCAACCTGCCTAGCCGCCTGCCCGTCTGTCCTTCCCCCTGGTTCCCTACCTGTCGTCCAGTCGCCCCCCCTTGCCCCCCTTGCCCCGCCTGATCGTCTGCCTCTGTGCCCAGGCTCCCCATCTTTAGTGTTCTTCTTTTTGGTCACCTGCGCTTCCCACCTCGCTGGGTCAGCCCCTGGGTCCTTTTTACACGATCGTAACGACATCTCCTTCTCACAGTAACTCCACACAAAAAAAACCACCCTGGCTGCATCACAACCTCCTGTGACACATCATTTACACAATCGCCTCATTATTGTACTGCGTGGCCTTGTACTCTATTGTAGGCCTAAGGGACTATGTTACACTGCATTGTGTTGTGTTATATACTTTATGTGTTGTAAGTAAACAAACAAAAGATGGACGGTGACTTTAATTCTTGCTGATATTTGAGACCTCGTCTTCCTGCTGTTGTGATTCGTTAAATTGTAGGAGTGGGGGGGGGGGGCGGGAATATTCAGCTCTCATGCTTCATCTCAAAATGATGGCCGTCAACACACAATTCCTACCGAGATCAATTTACTCCCTGGTGCTACCGCGGCTTTATTTAGTTTTTTTAGCATTACATTACACTGACTGCCAACAGCCAAGAATAATGAAATCCAATTTGTCCAGCACACCGGGGAGAGACACAAGCTGCGGTGTCTGTGTTCATTTGTCACCGCGTTTCTCTGGTGCGGATGTATCAAGCTCTCTCACTTGTTCACTGACTACAGACCAAGATAAAATGTTGTGTTGCCCATCCATTAACGGCCATGCCACTGGCCACCGGGAGAATGTGTGTGTGCGTGTGTGTGTGTGTGTGTGTGTGTGTGTGTGTGTGTGTGTGTGTGTGTGTGTGCGCACGCCCACGCCACAGCAATGCGGTGGACAACGAGAAGTCATACTGGAGTCACTGCAACATTCTTTCCATGTTAGCGACACAATGTGCCCACAATGTGACCAGATGGGCATATTGTGGACGGAGGGACAGAAATTATACGATGTCATTATTTGCTTACTGTCCAGAGTTATAGGCTACTGTTTACATAGCTTATGCCTTTCTCCGAATGAAACATTCTGAAATAAATGGCCTATTCTGTTTATTGTTGTTCAGATTTTCTTATTCGGTCTCAAATTCCAACCTTGGTCAGTAGCCTGAGGAATATAAATGCATACGGAATTCAGATGACAAAAGATTACACATAGATTTACGTGGGCTCCCTATTAAATATGGAGAGCCCATCATCATCGTGGAGTCGCCTCCCTGTGGGCTCACCACCTGCAGGGAGAGTCATTGGGGTCGGGTGCGTTGTAAACCGGGCGGTAGGCAAAGTCGGGGTTCTGGGCGTGCGGATCCCCAGCATCGCTGACTGGTTCTGGGGTCATGGAATATCACCTCGCTGGTGGGGAAGGAGCCGGAGCTGGTGCGGGAGGTGGAGCGGTACCAACTAGATATGGTTGGGCTCACCTCCACGCACAGCACCGGTTCTGGAGAGGGGCTGGACCCTCTACTTTTCCGGAGTTGCCCAGGGTGTGAGGTGCCAGGCGGGTGTGGGGATACTCTCAAGTCCCCGGCTGAGCGCCGCTGTGTTGAAGTTCTCTCTAAACACAGCGGGGGAAGGCTCTGACTGTTGTGTGTGCTTACGCACCGAACAGCAGTTCAGAGTATCCGGGCTTCTCGGAGTCCTTGGGTGGCATCCTGGAAAGGGTTCCATCCCGGGACTCCATAGTTCTACTGGGGAGGGGAGTGATTGGGATGAACGGCCTGCCCGATCTGAACCAGAATGGTGTTTTGTTATTGGGTTTCCGTGCTAGTCATTGACTGGCCATAACAAACACCATGTTCGAACATAGGCTGGTTCACAAGTGTACCTGGTACCGGACCACCTTAGGCCAAAGATCACTGATAGACTTTGTAATCGTATCAGCAGATCTGCGGCCGCATGTTTTGGACACTAGACGGGTGAATAGAGGTGGGTGGCAGTAGCTCAGGAGGTAGAGTGTTTGTCTGCCAAGCTGGAAGGTTGCTGGTTGATCCCTGAGCTCCACCAAGCTAAGTGTCGTGGTGGTCCCTGAGCAAGACACCTGCTCCTGACGTGTTGGTTGTTACCTTGCATGGTTGGCACCGCCGTCGGTGTATGAATGGGTGAATGTGAGGCAACTGTAAAGCGCTTTGGATAAAAGCGCAATATAAATGCAATCCATTTACCATTTAGAGGTGCAGAGGTGTAGAACCCAGAACCAAACGTGTAGTGAGGGTGAAATGGGAACGTCTGGTGGAAGCTCCTGTCCGTGAGGTCTTTAACTCTCACCTCCGGAAGAACTTCTCGTGCATCCCGGGGGAGGTTGGGGACATGGAACCTGTTCAGAGCCTCCATTGTACAGGCTGCAGCTCAGAGCTGTGGTCAAAAGGCTGTCGGTGCCTGTTGTTGTGGCAACTTAAGAACCCGTTGGTGGACACCAGCTGTGAAGGAAGCCATCAGGCTGAAGAAGGAGGTCTTTCGGGCTCCTGAAACAGAAGACGGGTAACGGGAGGACAGAAGGGCCGCAGCTTCAGCAGTCGCTGAAGCAAAAACACGGGTGTGGGAGGAGTTCGGGGAGGCCATGGAGAAGGACTTTCGGTCGGCCTCAAGGAAGTTCTGGCAAACAGTCCAGCAACTCAGGAAGGCAAAGCAGGGCTGGGCTCAGGCTGCGCTCAGTCGGGGAGGAGAACTGCTGACCCAGACTGAGGATATTGTCGGGCGGTGGAAAGAACACTTTGAGGAACTCCTGAACCCAATCAGCACGTCCTCTGTGGGCGAGGCAGAGTCTGAAGACTCGGGGGAAGCCTCACCCATATCCTTGGCAGAGGTCGCTGAAGTAATCAAAAAGCTCTTCAGTGGCAAGGCGCCAGGTGCTGGAAAGGAGGCTCCGGCCGATTGTCGAACCTCAGCTTCAGGAGGAACAATGCGGATTCCGTCCTGGCCGTGGAACAGTGGACCAGCTCTTTACCCTCGCAGGGTTGTTGGGGGGGGCATGGGAGTTTGCCCATCCAGTCTACATGTGCTTTGTGGACTTGGAGAAGGCCTATGACCGTGTCCCCCGGGGAATCCTGTGGGGGGTACTACGGGAGTATGGGGTACCGGGGCCGTTGGTACGTGCCATTTGGTCCTTGTACAAACAAAGTGCGAGTTGCGTCCGTATTCTCGGCACAAAGTCAAGCACGTTCTCAGTGGGTGTTGGACTCCGCCAAGGTTGTCCCTTGTCACCGGTTCTGTTCGTGATCTTCATGGACAGAATCTCAAGGCGCAGCCGAGGTGAGGAGAGTGTCCGGTTTGGGGACCTCAGAATTGCATCTCTGCTCTTTGCAGATGATGTGGTTCTGTTGGCTACATCAGACCGTGACCTCCAGCATGCACTGGGGCGGTTTGCAGCCGAGTGTGAAGCAGTCGGGATGAGAGTCAGCACCTCCGGGAGTGAGTTGCTGCCTCAAGCGAAGGAGTTCAAGTATCTCGGGGTCTTGTTCACGAGTGAGGGCAAAATGGAGCGGGAGATGGACAGACGGATTGGTGCAGCGTCTGCAGTGATGCGGGCGCTGTACCGGTCCGTTGTGGTGAAGAGGGAGCTGAGCCGGAAGGCGAAGCTCTCGATTTACAGGTCCATCTACATTCCAACCCTCACCTATGGTCACGAGCTTTGGGTAGCCTTAGAGATAGGGTGAGGAGCTCAGACATCCGGAGGGAGCTCGGAGTAGAGCCGCTGCTCCTCCGCATCGAAAGGAGTCAGCTGAGGTGGTTCGGGCATCTGATTAGGATGCCCCCCGGGCGCCTCCCTTTGGAGGTTTTCCGGGCACGTCCAACTGGGAGGAGACCCCGCTGGAGAGATTATATATCTCGTCTGGCCTGGGAACGCCTCGGGATCCCCCAGGAGGAACTGGAGAGTGTGGCTGGGGAGAAGGAAGCCTGGGGGGCCCTGCTTAGCAGGCTGCCACCGCGACCCGGCCCCGGATAAGCGGACAAGAATGGATGGATGCCTATCATCAATGGAAGTGAATATATCACTTGACAACAGTGAAACAACTTCATTTAGCCTAAGATCCAAACTATTGTACAACACTTGCCAGGGTAGCTGTAACAAAACGACTAGTATGAAGTGTATGAAGACGAAGGCTCACACATACACGGTTCAAATGTCAGCGAGTACTCACTTTGGAGGCACTTTTTAATGCCTGTGATAATTTAGACTTATCAAAAGTCCGTTTTTAATCCGTATCTTATACCATCCCTGTGCGTTACACACACATTGGAGCTCGGCTGGTTTTTTACCTGATTTTTACTGTTGTAGAGCTAGCGGGATGCACGTCTAAACAGTGATTTTTATATTATATATCCATTGGGGACATTTTGAAATATCTATGTTTACACGTTAGCTAGGCTACTGTTTAGGGCAGGGTTCCTTGTAATTCACTGACTGTGTATAAATACACACACGGGACGTAACACTGTCTTTGTTGAATATCCAGTATCTTTCTAACTTAAAACACGATGTTCAAACTGCATAAGCTCATGTTGAGATGTGTGATGTTTTTAATACACCACCACAGCAACGCTCGCTGCTATGCTATTCACTTTCAGTTTTGATGTTGGGATGTTCCTGGCGGGCGGACAGTATTGTAAAATATGTCGACCGCTGGGGAACACCAGCTACCCGGGCCAGCTACCAAACACTGGCCAGCAAGCCTGTTTTATACAGCCTCTCAACAACAAAGCATGACTGCGCTTCAGCAAAGGCTTGTGATTATTTCATATATATATTAAATACACTCTGCTCCAAAGGTTTTCCAAAATACAAATGTTCGCAAACACTGTTTATTTTCCTTAATTGACTGAATCTAAATTCACTGAGGTCAATGTCATGGCATGATAATGCATATGAAGTTCAGATGACAACGTTGATTTAGTCTGACTAATGATCATTTCGAGTGATTATTTTGAAGTGGGGATTCTTTTTTTTTTCCAAATAACATTACAACTCTGGTAGAGCAGACTAGTAGATAATAGTGCTTCTATACATTTTGGTCCCTGCCCTTCTGAAGTGATTCTGGAGCCCCTCGTGTATTATACATTTCAAATCACGTTTATAGGCCATAGAGTTTGGTAACTTATCAGCATATCACAAGGTGATGGGGTTTGGAGGTTACTGCTGTTATTCAACACATGGCTGTGCTGTGGTTGCTCTCTTTGACGGTCTGTAAAGCTTGCTGTATGGAAATGTTCCATCTCCATTGACACATGGCAAAAAAAGTCAACAACTACATTGGAAGGATATTTAGAAATGTTTGTGATGATGATTAGTGTTGTATGTGTGTTGTACTCATAAAGGTGCAACATGCCCTTGAAGATGAACGCCAGGCTGCGCCAGAAGAAAATGTCCAGAATACATTGAGTTACATCAGAATACATTGGTATAAACATTCAATATCTATATTTAAAGTGTAAAACTGAGAAAATGAGCAGTGCAGTTTCTTCTGTGATGTGTCTTAAAGATTTTTCAGAATTGAGCTGTTGTTAAAACAACTAATACCTTGTTATGTCTTTGTTATTACTTATCATAAATACAACAAAAAAACTGAGGTCAATTAGCCAGGAAATATACAACTGGTATCTTCTCATTTAAATATATTGCTTAAAGGAGACCTATTATACCATCAGGTTACCATCAGTAAACCATCAAACCTTTCCACTACAGAGTGGGTTAAATGGGGGTGGGATGAAAGTGCTGCTTTTAAAAAAGCCAAGTGGTTTGAAGCAGACGATGGGTTCTATTTTACATCGCATCAAACTGAAGAGTTCTTACGGTTCCTGATGGCTCCAGTAAGAGCTAAACCAAAAGAGGTGTACGGTGCGGTAACAGTGCAGGTTTAAACCAAACAGCACCCCCTCTGTTTGCATTGAATCGAGAAGTGTACACGAGCGGGGACAGTTTGGATGGAGAGTGGTATGTTCTCTCCACGGCTTAAGGTGATTTTGTCACATTGTGAAGGATGGTGGTGAGAATGGGGAGAAGCTGTGCTCCCAGTGTAGAAAAAACAATCACCTGGTCCCCACAATGTTGCCAGGGTATGTGTGGGTGTGCATACTGCATATGCATGTGTGTGTGTGTGTGTGTGTGTGTGTGTGTGTGCGTGTGCGTGTGTGCGTGTGTCTTAAGGTCAATTCAAAGACACCAATGTGGAAAAATTAATAACAACCTGAAGAAAAATGTGCTTTAAAAAATGTTTTCAACCTTCCATTATCCACCTTGATTGTCCCGTCGGCATAATGACATTGTGGTCTGCTTACACCGTCTGCACACATAATAACATATTTTCTTCGGGTTATGTTAGATACATATTTTTTGGGCCTTCTCAACACAGGCTACATGTCCACAGCTTAGCGTGTTTTTTTGGTTGACATGTAAAGCAGGAACTCCATCACTCCCATCTTGAGATTCAAGAGATGTTATTGCCTTGTGTAACTCCCCCATTCACTTCCACAGCTTCAAGACAATAAGTATGTGATAAGTACAAGTGAAATAAAACAGAAAAACACTTGGTGGTGCACAGATAAGAAAATGTTGCGATAAATAAACATTTCCAGCTTTAAGGATTAAAAATCAAAATTCCTGAGGTGAGGTGGTGGGTGGTTGTGGTGGGTTTGTGTTTTGGGAGTGAAAAAAATAAGGCTTAAAGTGGTGTGTGTGTGTGTGTGTGTGTGTGTGTGTGTGTGTGTGTGTGTATGCGTGTACTGGTGGTGGGTATCATGGTGGTGGCACGGTGGAATAGTTGGTTCCCATCTTTGTGAGAGGTTTCCATGGAGACGCCAACTCTCCTTGTGTTTAAAGAAGTCCAAAACTGCAGCGCATGTATGAGCTGACACAGGGCTGAGAAGATAATGATGAATGAAGATAATGATGGAATGTTTTTGTTGTGAAGGGAAAGGAAAGGAAGTGATTCTCTTCTCCAGTGGAGAAAAGAATAATCCAAGCTAATCCAACCAAAATATTGCAGCTAAAGTGTACATTCAACCCACAATGCATTGGTTTTTGCTTCACTTTCTATAATAGTTGGGTTGGATCACATTAATCTTGGATCCGGAAGTCGGACAATGATGTAGCCGAACTTCTGTGGTGAGACTAAGAGAAGATCTTTATTAGTCCACACACACACATAGTGGTCACACAACACACACAGCGGGAAGTGGCGGCCGACAAACACACACACACACACACACATGCATGGAGGGTGGCCAGTGGAAATTTGTCCTCTGCATTTGACCCATCCTGCTGCCTCTCCAGGGGCAGCCAGGAGCAGTGGGCAGCCATTGACGGCGCCCGGGGACCAACAGCTCCAGGTTTCACGTCCACAGCTTACTCAGGGTTTTCTGTTTCATTGCACATTCTTGATATCATCCAAAGGGTATATGTTAATTATTTCATCAAGACTTAGTGGGTTAAAGGTTTTATAAAAAAAAACCACAATAGAATTATTCTCCTGTGGACAAAGCTAAATAAATTGTGGAGCAATTTGCAAGAGAACTGATAATATCAACATTCAAAGTGGTGAACATTCCTTCAATACAGATTACTTTAGAGAGGGAAAAAACGAAGTTTAGCAAGGAAGACGACGTGGTTATAATCACGAGTTTAATAGAAATCAGACCTATTTCGGATTCTACAATCTGGGAACCCATCAGGTATCATCTGATGATGATTTTAGCCTCTGGGGCGAGGGTCAATGTTTCAGGACTTCCGGTGTAGCCAGCATATATATCTGGGCCAATACCTCCTCTTCAGTGCACCAGTCATTGTAATAAATAAATAAAAGAAGCGATTAAAAAGGAAAGTCGTCCTGAGACAATAGTCGATGGGTTCTGAGACTGCATTTTGGCAAATGAGTTCCGCTCCACACTGACTGTTGAGCTGGACGCAAACAAAGCACGCTGGACCATGATGGTTCAATACTCCTCTGACCACAAATTGAACACAGAATGCTTCCGAGCCCAACATCTTGTCCCTTGCCTCCAGATACCGCATTCATATGCAGATATCTGTGTATAGAGATGAAGGATTCTGTATATCATGTTTCCAGACGTAACTGACTCGGTTGTAGAGCGGTAGACATACAATATTGAGCATCCAGTTAGCGCCGCCTGCTCTGTGGGTAGAGCAGGCGGCATATCTGATACTACAGTCGACTTAACAGTTGTGTTTGTTTAAACAACCACATGAATCCAATGAAAACGTCTGTGGCCAAATACGTTTTGGAGGAAAGTGAACAAATGCATTGCTTTATTCAAACTGCATCATGACAGTATGATGTGTTGCTTTAATATGCAAACACACAACATGTTGCTTTGCGTGTTTTGACACGGCGTACATTTTGGATGCATGTTTAATGACTTTGCATGCTTATTTCCACACGCCAATAGACAATACACCAGGTAATTGTATTGAATCCTCAACACAACAACCAAAGATAATAACAGTGATATGTAACGTACGCAATTCCGTTCAGACTGGTTTAAACCAACACTTCGTGAACCTTCAGCTTGTAAGTCTGAGATGGAAACGAAAATCCGCTTTCTTATCTACCTCGCCCATTCTGCCCAAATAGTCCTGAATACCTGAAACCCCGGAGGCTCACAGATGTCATTACGGCCAGATGAATGGCAGTAGAGAGCCAATTTTGGGATGGTTGACGACTGGGCCGCCTGCACACAAAGAGCATACAGCACAAAGCCTGCAGTTCAACAATCGACAAGAAAGAAAGCTGCAATTGCTGAATAGCCATTGTTTCTTCTGGGGTGGAAAAAATAATAATAATCGTGCATACATACCTGATTACAGAAGGTTTAGAATGGAGGGAAGGCTTATGGGAATGTGTGTGTTTGTGTAAGGCTTGGCATAATCAAGTATCATTTGGCATATGTTTGCAGGACCTGAGCATGTATATTCACTAAGCCCCAACATTGTATTTCTGTTCAGTGAAAATGTTGAACAATTAAATGTTTCTGCCATCAAATGAAATCTTCTGCTGCCACAATTACATAGTCTTCATGACTACGCCGTTGTAATAAGCATAAGCATCCATTAGTTAGCATAAGCATCCATTAGTTAGCTCAAAGCCAAAGTGGTTTTACATAAGAGGAAGCGACATGTTTGGTTATTATACAAGCAGGTGCTGCTCAGTCCTGTGCAAGATGTATGGAGTGGTTGGACCACTTCATTTTTATCCAAATCATAAAATGATGTCAATGCTTGTGTGACGATTCCCCATTAAGAGTAAGAGCTGAGCTATTTTCCTGTACTGTGCAGGTGATGGGGTGAGGATGGAATGGGGGACGTGGTGAGCTGGGAGTGTAAAAGCGGATGGAGGAAGGACCCCCATTGTAAATTACCTTGATCAGCTGGAGTCACAAACAAAGCTGGAGCCAAACAAACAAATAAAGAAATAAACAGCAAATTAATGAATGACATAAAATGTTAATGGGACTGGTGCCTGCGGACAATCCATAACACAGCATGGTTTCCAAAATAATAAAATACCAAAAAAAATAGACCATTTGCCAACGCCAGCGGCACATTCTGGGAGAAAAACCACGAGGTATCAAAGTGTTTCTAACCTATATATGTTATTACCTTCGATAATGACTCTATAAACACAAGTCTCGATGGTTGAAAGGATAATGTCTTTATACCAAACAGCACAAACCTTAACATCAGATCATTTTCCGCACAGCAAAATAAAATGGGAAATACAAAAATAAACGGTGTTAAATTCAAGGAACCTCTTTCATAGCCTTTTTGAGAGAGCCTGTTAAGACCACACCTTTTCAACTATGGGAATCATAGTGGGGCGTCTGGCGAGAAGGCGAAGGGGAGGGTCAGAGGTCGTGTTTCCCCCGCCGCTAAAAAGCTTAATGGACACAGAAGAGCACTCCCCGCTGAAGCTTCAAAACCAGACACAGAAATAGGTGAGCTACACAAGGGAGACAGGAACAAGGAAAGAGAGAGGAGGGCAACGGGGAAATTTATCCAAACCCGTCTCTCGGGTTTGCTGGTGGATTCGCTCTTTACCATCACACTCTTGTCAACGTAGCATCAGTGCTTTGTTAAGTACTCCTAAACGCCTCATCAATAAGAACAAATTGGCTATTATACGCCATTATTAGGTTCATCCATCCGACGACTGCAATCCTCGCTCGTATATCAATTTAGGCTGATATCAATCATAATAGTTCATGTCGAGGTAAACAGCAACACTTATTATAGTTTAGCATATTATGATTGGTCCCTCAAGTCCTTCATTAGATGAAGAGACGTGCTCCTGAATCCCGGCCATCTAATTATGTGGGAGGCACATGAGCCATAATAGACGAACACAAAAAGTAATATATGCACAAATCATTTGTAGCCATAGCAGACTGCGCTGTTTTGGATTACACACTTTGGTCCGGGGTCATTGACTGATGGGGGCCTGATAAGTGATTTATCTCCATTTATCTCCAACAGTCTATACCCCACACACTCTCTCACACACACACACACACACACACACACACACCTTCCCATTCAGAGATCTCATCATCTTCAATCCTATCCTCTCCTTCAAGCCAAACATCAACCACATCGCTAAAATGCCCTTTTTCCATCTCCGCAATATTGCCAGACTTCATCTCACCATCACCTTCTCTGCTGCGGGAATACGTATTCATGCATTCATAACCTCCAGACTCCTCCTCACGTTGAAATCCCTCAACAATCTTGACAACCCCCCCCCCAGCCCCACCCCACCCACCCACCCATACCTGACAAGCTTTCTCCATTGTCACGCTCCAGCTCTCGCAACCTCAGACCGGCCGACGGGCCAACCTCTTGACCCCCCAGTACCGAGCACCATACCTTGGGGGGGACGGACAGAGTCTTCACCAGTGCCGCCCCAACCCTCTGGAACTCCCTCACCTTATACAGAGCACAAACTCTGACTCATCCCCAGCATTGAAAGCCCAGAGATGGTCGGCCAGAGAGCAGTGGGTCGTAAATATAGACACAGTGCAGGCAGTGTGATTGCACAGTGGAGTGAAGCGGGGGGGCAGGGGGCCCCGTAGAGAGAGAGAGAGAGAGAGAGAGAGGCCCCCACAAATCGAATCACACGAGTAATAGTTCTGTGCCCCCCCCCCACCCCCACCCCACCCCCCCCCCCAAACAAATTGAAGCATGCAAGCCCCCCCCCCCCCCCCACAACCGCCGGAGTTTGTCGTAATACGTGCACTGGGGCCCGTGCACTGGGGCCCGCGTACTGGGACCCGCGTACTGGGGCCCGTGCACTGGGGCCCGTCGTAACTACCTTAAGCCACTGCCTCCGGTGTGCAGAGGTACATCAGGGTGTGATGAACAGGTTGATACAGAAGAAAACACACGAGCTGCTTCTAGTGATTCCCCACAAGGAAAAACAAAAGAACGTTTTTAAGGGAATATTTGACACCACAGTGAGTCCTGGCGTCCTGGCATTTAGACATTGGTAAAGTTCAACGTAGTGATAGCGTGTGTTTGTTGAGACATTAGTGCTCGGTGGAGTCCACCCGGGATGGCATAGTCTCTCAGTCTGTCACAGTCTAGATTCACATGATTAATCCACACAATAAACCTGTCTACCAGAATCCATATGTCCAACTTTGTCGTCTGAAAGCTAATTGTAGGAAGGTATTTTGAAAGGGTCCTTTAGCATGTGAAACAAAGTAAGAGAGTGAAGAAAGAAAATATAAATTCAACACTGAATCAATGGCTAGAATGTTGCCTCAAGAACACATTCACATATAAAGTCTTCTTAGAAACCATCTTAATATTACAATATGAATATTTACTATTATTTATTATTGTCACAATATTGGATGGCTTTGAGATTTAATCATTCACGGTTTTATTCAAAGCGACTTAGATTTGTCGAAAGAGACAGCAATCTATTTCTGTCGTACATAAAGATAAGAATAGTTTTGAAGCATTCATAATTGCAAGGTTGATAGAACAATTTTCATAATTGCTAGGTGAAGATAATATATAAGATATAACTTTATTATTAATCGCGAGGGAAATGTGTCAGAGGTTGCTAAAAAATAACAACAGCATGAATAAATGGTAAATGGTTTGCATTTATATAGCACTTTTATCCAAAGCGCTATAAAGTCGCCTCACGTTCACCCAGCAGTAAGGGCGAGGTGTCTTGCTCAGGGACACAAGACAACTGCTTACCTCCTGATCTACCGTCCGTCCGTCCCCCCCCACCGGGTGGCTGGGTGAGGAGCAGAAGTGCCATTCTGAGTGCTTGATGGACATCTAAGAACATCCAGTATGCTAAACAATGCTAAGTACCATTACCACTAGTGCCAAGACGTACAACCAGGCAAGTCAGTGCTAGGGTTAGGAGAGGAAAGGCGGGGTGGGGGGGAGTCCAGGTGAACTCTGGACAGGTGGGTCTTGAGTCTCTTGCGGGAGCTGGTGAGCGACTCCGCCGTCCTGACGGGAGCTCATTCCACCAGAACAGAGCAGAGTTGGGACTTGAATGTGATGAATAAACATCTTCAACGTGAAGATGTTTACATTGCGTTCCCTTTCTTGGAATTCGTTGAAGCCGACTTCATTTGACGCGACGCCGATCAGATTGTGTGGATCCGCCCATGCTGCCCCTGCCTGGAGGATCAAACCACTTGTCATCTGAGTGCACTTGACATGTCTCTTAAGTCGTCAGATTTGAGCCACCAACAAACGCTGAACGCATCCATTATGAATCTCACCAGCATTATGGGCGCTCGCTGCTGTAGTACCACCCAGGTCATTACCACAGCCACATGCCCACTTGCTTTCAAAGCCAATGACAAATTAATACAAATGACGATTAATGAAGATTACATTCAATTCAGTTTCAATATGTGGAATCTAAATTATAGCGCATCCTGGCCTGCGATTGTGGCGTGTGTGTGTGTGTGTGTGTGTGTGTGTGTGTGTGTGTGTGTGTGTGTGTAGTGGGTAGTAGTGCAGTAGTTGCATTTGAATTTAAATATGCATTGAGAAATCTTTTAGAAAGTATTGTTTATCGATATGAGAAAAAATCTTGTTCAATATCCTACGTTTTGTACTACTCTATTGATCTACTACGTTGATGTTTGTTTTATCCAAAGTACAGTATAGCAGTACAGTAAACTATACATTTACAGATATCGATCAACTGTTGCCTGGTTGCATTAATGGAATAACAAAAGAAGAAACACAATAAAACAAATGAATGTATTTGTAAGTGTACATTTTGCTTTCGCTCTATAAAGACATTTAAAAGGCTGCCGTGCTGAACATGAAAGAAACGCGTCACATATAAAACGCTGTGTTTCAGCCTGAAAACAGCTTCATGATTGAGGCCTCTGCGACAGTTACATAAAGTGTGGCTTCGGGCAAACCTTTTCCCGCTACGTCTTAGAGAAAGCGGCCCCCGCGGCGCGTCGTTGAGTGCATGTGGCCTTGTGGAACGTGGCCGTCACTTGAACTGCTCTTTATAACAACTTCTGCACCCTCCGATGCACTTACAAGTCGGCTGCCTACGGACAAACAAACACACAAACAAACAAACACACAAACAAACACACAAACCAAAACCAGCTCAACAGAGGCAGGACCGAGGATGGGGGAGGACAATGTCAGGCCCACATTTTGACTCATATTTGTAACGCAACAAAAACTAGAATCTTTCTTTTAAACGCAGCAAAGCGCAGCATATGTAGTGAGGGCTGTATTCTTGTACTAACTTGGAACAGGACTCAACTCTATTTTGGATTTAAAAAATTGGAAAACAGTATTTTGTGTCTGTCCAGACACGGCCATGTGCTTTGGGCTTAAGGGGACTGAGAATGAGTGTGTGTGTGTGTGTGTGTGTGTGTGTGTATTTGTGTGTGTGTGTGTGTGTGTGTGTGTGTGTGTGTGTATTTGTATGTGTGTATTGTATGTGTGTGTGTATGTGTGTGTGTATGTGTGTGTGTGTGTGTGTGTATTTGTATGTGTGTGTGTGTGTGTGTGTGTATTTGTATGTGTGTGTGTGTGTATTTGTATGTGTGTGTGTGTGTGTGTATTTGTGTGTGTGTATTTGTATGTGTGCGCGTGTGTGTGTGTGTGTGTGTGTATTTGTATGTGTGTGTGTGTGTGTGTGTATTTGTGTGTGTGTGTGTGTGTGTGTGTGTGTGTGTGTATTTGTATGTGTGTGTGTATTTGTGTGTGTGTGTGTGTGTGTGTGTGTGTGTGTGTATTTGTATGTGTGTGTGTGTGTGTGTGTGTGTTGACTAGCATGGGTATAGGAGGGGACGGGGGGGACGGGGACGGGGACGGGGGGGGGCGGAGCTGAACCCTGCGGACAAACCCAGTAGCTGTAAAAGTAATAGCCTGGTCTTCCACCGCGATAAGTCAGACGATGCCGCCAGTCTGCTGATCCACTGCCAGCGACGGCCATTAGTCAGCGGCTTGACGTGGAAGTCCCACCGCCGCGGGAAGCGCCGCGTCTGACAGGTGATGGCGTTCCACGTCATCCTGCGCTCCTCTTATCACTAAGCTAGTAGCGGCGTCCGTTGTCTGTCCCCGTAGTTTTCCTTTATTTATTGTCGTTTATGATCATCGTGTGTGTGTGTGCGTGTGTGTGTGTGTGTGTGTGTGTGTATACATGGTGGTGATGATGGTGTGTGTGTGTGTGTGTGTGTATGGGGGGAGGGGGGTGCATGTGCCAATACATATATTTATTTGATTATTATTTTGCCTCAAAAAGTTTTTTACATGTATTGATACAACCTTTAAATGCACGTACGAGTTGTTGTACTTCATACAGTAGGCTATGTACATTGTGATTGGCCTTCCTCTTGTTTTTTTGTATATTGTTTTGTATCTCTCGGTGTTTCAGATAAAGAAATATAAAACATAACATAAAAATAACATAACTAAAATATTACAAAACATTCTACTTCATTAATCTCTATATTTCTGTGGCTCCATATGTCCCTAAAAAAATGATATGCGGTCGAGATGGATGATCTCATTGGCAATCTCAATAAAAAGTTTCAAGGTGTGATTTTGCATACAAATGACTTCAATCTCTCCAAATGAGAGTAGGTGGTGACTGACTCCTCACCGAGAATGTTTAAAATCCATCAAAACCGCTGGGAGATACGTGAGTTCACTCCCCTCCAACCACGCGCTTAACTTTTCATCCTTTAAAATGGCCGAGTAATTTCCTACATTCCAGATATAATTATGCCGGAAGAGAGGAGACTCTTAAGAGTTGTTAAAATGTCAAGCTGTATTCCAGCAAATCTGATTTCCTTTAATTAAGTTGTCTCACCTAATGATGGACTGTCAGGAAAAAAGTCGTCGCTCCGGGCTCTCGGCCTTGGAGGAGTATGTAGTGTGTAGCGAGGGCTTCATCCGGATCACAGAAGCAGCCCGAGGTGTTGAAGTGTTTGACGACCGTCACGCCGCTCATCTTAAGAGGTGTTCGCTCATCCTCCTCGTCACATCCTCCGCTCACGGACAGACGTTTAATTTCAGCCATCCGTTCAACCTGTATGGCATCGACCCGTTCGGACGTCCCACATACAGCCTCGTGAAAATGTTATTGAAAAAATGTTTAACCAAACCAGTAACCCCCTGACATTTCCATCAGGCCCCCGCGAGTTCAAGTGACAAATACCGGCCGATGGTTGCTATAGCGGCGGTTGCTTTGCCACATGTGGTGGATTCCTAAAGTTGGCCGAAGTTGGGATGAAATGCTGCGGAATATTTGAATGTTTCGCTTAGACCTCTCGAAATCCCATTGAATTTCCTCATGGCATAGAGGCTCAGCAGGGACAGGACCGTGTTTGTCGTCTTTCTCGTTGACACCAAAGAGTTTGTTTACGTCAAGATGTATGGAAAAAAGGGGAACTGTCAAACTGAATATAAATGGATTTAAAGATGGCGGCTGCCTGTGCCGCATTGGCTTTTGTTCGACCAATCAACATACACTCACATCGCTCATGGTTCCTATTGTGCTGCGGTAGACCCTTCTCTGAAGTAGGAGCTAAAACAGTTGCCCAGGAACGGCGTTATGATCGACCCCAGTTCCCGTGCTGTGAACACGGTACTTTTCCCAACAGTTATATGAAAAAGTTCCTCCGGTGTAAAAAAGCGACTATTTTTGTCTTTCACGTGATCGCCGCAAGAGGTCTTAATGGTTCTCTCGGTGTTGCGTGAGAGTTTCTCCAGAATCAGCACTGGGTAACACTCTGCCACTGTAACGAGCGTCACTTTGAATTCCAAGTCGCTCGGGCCAAAGCCAAGACACGGGGCGCGGATGCAGACTGACCTTTTTCACACCTGTAAATACCGGACGGCAACAAAGCATGAAACTAATTGCTTTTTTACCTTCACCCGTGTTAAGCTTACATTCAACATTCACTCTGCCTGGCTGCTGTTAACCTTTACAGAATAAGGCGGCCCCCGACCTGCGCCGGTGTGTGTACTCCAAAGCCACATCTCCATCTCCCCCGGAGCAGCATTACTATGCACACCCCGGCTTTGTAAACAGGTCCGCGGCGTTCCTCCCTCGCACCCCCCAGCCCTTCATATCTCTCGCTTCTCGCGTTCGATCTCACGGGCAAGACGCACGTCATTTGAAATGGAATGATTGACATTGATGGATGATTGTGTATTTAGATGGCTGCTGTATATGGTAGACTTGGTAGACGTGTATTTCTACACGACGTGGCCAGTCTGCCATGGTGTTGATTTGAAACGTTTCCAGAGACTTTTTTTTTTACCGATTTGCTAAATGCTGGCCAATTATGCGTTTACAGATCGACGCTTTCCAGCAACATGATTGGTCGACACAAATATAAAACGAAAGGAAATGAAATGCCCTGTTCACCCAGATTTGAACTCGTCCGCCATCAGACTTAAGACGTAATCTAAAATGTAATTTGTGTTGCCATTTGTGAGGCGAGGATGGACCAGACTCTCTGTGTGTGTGTGTGTGTGTGTGTGTGTGTGCGTGTGCGTGTGTGTTTGTATGTTCTGACCCCTACAGTGTGTGTATTAGTGTTGGTATGTGAGTATATTCAGACCCCCCCATAAAATCGAACTCGTGTGTATGCGCGTGCGTGTGTGAAACGTAGCATCCCTTTTTATATTGATCACTGCTATACTCTTTAATCTCTTTCCTGTGCCGCATATAATCAATGCTAATATTGATTTCTACACGCTGTGTTTGTGAGCCGTAGTTTGAACAGCCCTCGGCAACGCTGCTTGACACGTATTTTCACTTGGTGCTCCCAAGTTGTACTTTTTTATGTCAAAAAAACACGATATTTAGAAGCCCATTAGACTTTTATGGACTGGCTCTCATGCTGCGTTTCATCAAAAATACGGAAATAGGACAGAAAATTGATGAATGAAAAGGAAATGAAACGATCACATCCGTATGCTACAACGGCAGAGTGTACACTGTAGTCTTCAGCAGGTTAACATTTTGGAAGACGCTATCTTTCTCTGTTTGAGCACTTCATGATTCTTGATTCTGTCCAGCCGGGTTTGTTCCAACATATTTTAAAACCAAATGGAAAACCCAACTGTTCGGCTGGAGCAGCTCAATAGCCAATAAAGTTTGCGTTGAATAATGTAAAGTGCTAAGCCCTCTCTCGGCGGTAGAACCCCCCGATGACATGAAGTGGTCCAGCATCACTCAGCGCCAAAGCACGGACCACCCCGTGAGTAGCAAACATCAGGTCCGGGTATAATCTAAAGCTCATCAATAACACAGGGGGACGCGGCGCCGGCACCTTGCCTAAAAGCCAATCGTTGCCGCCAGCCAAACGCACCTCACTAGCTCACACAGAATAATGACCAATATGGCCGCCCACTGCACCACTACACTTTCCTCCCACCTGGTTTCTGGGTCAGGTGCGAAAAGAGCGATGAGGTGCAGGGGTAATGGATGGACTCCTCACCGCCAGAGAGGAGGAGCGCAGGGAGGCGCAGGGAAGAGGCTGCGCCGGGAGTTTACCGGAATCCCATCTCCATTAGGGGCTGAGGGGGTGGGGGTGGGGGGTGCTGGCAGGGGTGCTGGCGGGGGGGGGTGTTTACCAAAGAATGTCAAGAGTCAATTCGGTATCGTTCATCCGGTATCGCCGCCATTTCACATCCAACGAGGAGCGACAGCGGCTTTTAGTTCTGAAACATCCCTTTCAGTGTTGCGATGCGCTTGTCTCGCATTTCCCCCCCCCCCCCACCCACTTGCCTCCATCACCCCCCCCCCTCCTCCCTTACTCATCCCCCATACACACACACACATACACACACACACACACACACACACACTCATCCCTCCCCTTCCTTGTCGATGTGCTGCACTACACCGATTGATTTGGATGCACTCTCTTAATAGCACGAGGGTCTTTAAAAGGGCCAATATGTATAATTGGAACAGCGTTGTCGACGGCGTGCGTCGCGCCGCTATATATTTGCAGTACAGGGTGTAGCACACTTCCGTAATAACCGCCAGCATTGTGTTCCTATCATAGCGGTGGGATGATCGTAGCGACGGCTCCGTTCGTGTTCTGTGTCATCTGTTTTTCTTCGAAGTCACGGAGCCAAGTGTGTGGCTCCTCCAGAGACATGTCTTATGAACTTAATTTCCTCTAAAAGGGACCAAATTGAGTTTATATTTTCCCGCATCTATGCATCTAATACATTAGCTGGGGATGTTTTTAGGTCAATCAAGGCGCTTGGCTCTCTGGAGATGACAAGATGCATCCGTCTTGCTTGACTGGACTCTTGGATTAGATTGCATGGGGGACTCGAGGGGCAGAGGGCCCTCCAGTAACTGATTGAAGTAAACTCTTGAAGTTGTTAAGATGGAAAATATCGGGCTCGGTGTATTTCATTTAGATAGTGTATTCAGGTATAATTGTCTAGAAGAAAATAAACAAAAACAATTACATTGATTTTTGTGCAGCCTTTTTCTCAATTCCTCAAAAAGCTATCTTTACGTTACATTTTCATAGAAGCTATAGGTCCTCTGCAACTGTGATGCATGCAATTATAAATGCACACAATAACACACTTTCCATGCGGATAAGAAAACGTGACTATATTGCATTTTTATTTTATTTGGATTCATAAAGACGGTGACCAGGTTTCTCAACAGGGTCCAATCGACGGTTATTGCTGACTGCTGTCAACTGGCTCATGTAACAAGCCTGTCAAGAACTCAGGGTGCACAAATAAAGATGCTCAACACAGAGATAAGCGGAGCAGAGTCAGGTAAGCCGCCAAAAAATAATGCCGGTGGAAGGAAAGAGGACCCGGGTGTCCAAGTCAAGAGAGGAAGCAAACTCGGAAGGAGGAAGCAAAACAAAGTACTTCTGAGCTGGCACACGGTTACATTAACAACGGCACCCTATCCACTCTTGGCCATAAAAAAAAAATCATTCTCACTTGACCTTTCTGTATTTTTCAGAGGTACTGATATTTTCTTCCCTTGCAACGGTGCCTTCGTGCTTCGGAAATGTGGACTTGTTTTTGTTCTGATTCAATACACACGTCTGCCTTTAGCTAGGCCGACTGGCATTAAAATAATAGTTTAAAGAAACTCAAAGGCAAAATGAAGCAGAATATTATGCCTAGAAAGGAATGACCTAAATTATTTGACTCTTTGTCATATCGCTGTGACAATTTACTTTACAGAAGTGACAATTAAACTGGAATCAAACCACATCCTCCGTATTTCTTGAAACCCTTGACTTATTCTTTTTTATGTTTTGAATGTCAGGTGACAAGCAGATTGTCATTTTATGTTGAAATAGAAATGATTCATCAACGATCGTCATACTTATATTATGGACTCAAGCTGTTGATTGACAGACAATATTTTGGTCTGGGATTTTACTGCAATGCATTACAGAGATATATTGACATAAGATACATTAAATTAAATGACCCGGTGACAGTAAAGCAGAAGATTGTTTTTTCAGCTAATTAGTCGTTTCGTCAGCTTTTGCTACAACATTCCAATAAAGTTTTATCAAGTGCAACTTGCCGATATTAAAATCTGATAGGAACATGGAAACCATATTATGCAAAAAAAAACCAAAACCTTTAATGTTCAGCTTCAGAGCTAATCATGCACAGTTTGAATCTTAGGTTATTTCTCTATTTCTCTTTTCTTTCATATAAAGTTGATTTGAATTAAAAACCGTTGTTTCATTCAGCCAGGTTAACGTTGAAGAGAGAACTTTGTTGAATGTTATGCAGCGGTGGTTGGTCATTTGGTTCGATTACATTTTAGTAAGTTCACACACTATACAGTTGTTGCACACCAAGTTGGGATTTACACTCAATGAAAACATCATCCAAATTCGATTTCAATTACATTTCAGCATAAAATACATTTTATAAAAAACATTTTACAATAGACCCTGTTCACTGCAGGAAGACCCCAGGTGTAGCTCATAACATTAATGATGGGTCCTTTGGATTGAGGTCTGCCAGTGTGCCAGTAGAGACACAACTAGTCCAGTAAACATACATGGACCATGCTGGTGCTGCAGTGCGCCAGTAGAGACACAACTAGTCCAGTAAACATACATGGACCGTGCTGGTGCTGCAGTGCGCCAGTAGAGACACAACTAGTCCAGTAAACATACATGGACCATGCTGGTGCTGCAGTGCGCCAGTATGAGACCACAACTAGTCCAGTAAACATACATGGACCATGCTGGTGCTGCAGTGCGCCAGTATAGACACAAACTAGTCCGGTAAACATACATGAACCATGCTGGTGCTGCAGTGCGCCAGTATAGACACAACTAGTCCAGTAAACATACATGGACCATGCTGGTGCTGCAGTGCGCCAGTATAGACACAACTAGTCCAGTAAACATACATGGACCATGCTGGTGCTGCAGTGCGCCAGTATAGACACAACTAGTCCAGTAAACATACATGAACCATGCTGGTGCTGCAGTGCGCCAGTATAGACACAACTAGTCCAGTAAACATACATGGACCATGCTGGTGCTGCAGTGCGCCAGTATAGACACAACTAGTCCAGTAAACATACATGGAACATGCTGGTGCTGCAGTGCGCCAGTATAGACACAACTCGTCCAGTAAACATACATGAACCATGCTGGTGCTGCAGTGCGCCAGTATAGACACAACTAGTCCAGTAAATATACATGGACCATGCTGGTGCTGCAGTGCGCCAGTAGAGACACAACTAGTCCAGTAAACATGCATGGACCATGCTGGTGCTGTGACACACATCAATAAATAAAACCCACCTAACGTTAAATCTACAGGAACAGGAAGCTACTGGTGATCCGTGAAAAGGGTCTCTTGAAGTAATGCATGTATGACGCTTGTATCCAACGTGAAGTACAGTGGATGAAGATACTGGTAATGTTTCTATCACAGAGGTGTAACAGCAGGGGCGAACACGCGTGCATCTCATGAAGTTAATTATGGACACTGGCACGCCGACAGCCCCATAATTAACTTAATGAGCTACACCTGGGCTCCCCAGCACTATTATGACATCCTTAGCCACTGCACTATCCTGACTATTACACACTTCTAATCTGTGTGTGTGTGTGTGTGTGTGTGTGTGTGTGTAATACAGATTTGCTTATTGTATAGATTTTCCATATACATTTCCTGAAACAGGGAAAGATGAGATAAGATAAGATAGAACTTTATTAATCCTGAAGGAAATTCCTGTGCCAGGTTGCATTGGAATACAGTACAATACAACAATAGAGAAATCAACAGAATAATAAAAATACACTAACAGATTTACAAATGTACAGTCAAAATATATAAATATATCAATATATAGGCAAGATCAGGTATTCAAACGGCGAAAACAATTTGGCATAATTGAAGTGTAATACTGTGATAATAATAATAATGGTTAGGGGACGTATTGCACATGATAGAAAGAATATTAAGAATATTGCACATAATGTAGGAGAGGTATTGCACATAACGTTAAGATTATTAGGTGGTAGTATTACAGGTAATACGTAGAGATAACACGGTGGTAGTATTACGGGTAATGTTTAGAGATAACATGATATTAACATACATACAATCCCATGGAGGTGGTAAGGATGAGTGTCGGGGCGTATCGATGCTGTAACATGGTACACACACAGCAGCAGCACACCTGCATTACCAATGTTACAGACACAGCGGCCGTTTTCATCTCCTTTTCTTTCAAGGTTGGGCCATCGTTGACCCATCCTTCTTTCATATTCCTTATATATTACGTTACATTCCGTATAATGTGATTATTGCCAAACGTTATTATTTCTCCTCTAAATGTCAAGCGCTGTGTATTTTACCTCTCTTTGTCCGTCTTTCTTCCTCTGTTGTCGACCACTTTTTTTTTCTCCCCGTTGCTCGTTCTCCGTTTCCCTTTCTTTCCTTTCATCGAGTATAATCCTTAAGTAAAAGCTACCTGAAAGATTACATTTCCAGGTTTATTTATTGGACTGGGCATGGCCCGCTTCTACCAACTCTAATGGTATTTGCACTGCCTATTCATTCTGGCGGTCTGCCACCATTCAGTTGACTTTCATTCATCAAAAGGCCCACTGTGCAGACTGCGCTCACCCAGCAATCTGTCCTTTTTGTGACCCAAATATCCTGGTGGTGGCCGCTACCGTTTTCTTTTTTTTATTATTCGGTATACAAAGACAACCGAGTCTTTCGTTTTATTGAGATTATTTTAATGTGAGTTAGCAAAAGAGAAAAATGCCCACGGTTAATGTACGTCGTCGAGTTGATGCGGTGTCGTCGTTTCCCTTCCGTAGATAACGCACACGCCCCAGCGAGGGACCCGTGAGCGTGGCGCGAGACACAACGGCTGTTTGAATTACCTGAGGTTGCACTTTATTCATCTTCTGTGGGAAATTAGGTGTTGCAAACCGAAATAGAAACCGAAGATGTTTGGGAGGGAAAAAAATTAAATAAATAAATAAAAGTTTTCAAACGAAATTGCTTCTTTTTTTTCTGCTGAGAAGTTTCTTTGTGAACAACATACCACCGGAAGTACGTACATAACAAAGGAGTATTATTATTGAATAGTTATGAATAGTTGTTTGTTTGTTTGTTGTGTTGTTGTGTTGTTTTTTTGTGATTTTGCTCCGATTCCTGGGAAAACAATTTCCTGGAAAAAAGGATTTAATCTCATGAAGGACAAGATTTAATATGAATCCCTTTCTAAACAAAATTGATTGATAAAGGGCTAAGTAGAATAGCCAAGTGAAGGTATAGTGTCATCGTGTCACATTCATTCATTCGTCCTCTTTCAGTAATCCAAATGAAGTAAATATTCCTGTATTAAAATTGTGTATGTATTTACATAGTTTAGATTATGAATAAATAGGGTAACATTGACAAAGTAACAGGGTTTTGTTTTCAGGTGGTGTATTGGGACAAAAGGGGAAGTCCAAGTCAAAGTCTACTCAGACTGGGGTATGCCGACTCCAGGGGCTTCAGGGAGTTTGCCACAGAGGGAGGTTGGATTGGATTGGATAATAGTCATTATCAATGACTTCTGGGGGTTTCAGAGGGAGTGGGTGCTGTCCATGGTCTTCTACCCCCTGTGAAGTGCCTTGGGCATCTAGGCCCTCCACAATATATAACAATTGTGTGTGTATATGTAATATATATATATATATATATATAAATATACTGTATATATACACTAACCCAGGTGCATATGTGCAATAAAATGCTAATGTTTCTCACCCTGCATATACAGCAGCTCATATACATTACTGAATGACAAATGTAATGTACAGTGAATAGCTTAATTCTTCCAGTTTTACACACACCACGACATGAGGCACTAATATTTGAAATATTGCAGCATTTCTTTCCTCTAAAAAGTACATGCTTTCAGACACTCAGTGGCATTTAAATATTTGAAAAGAGAATTAATCATTTATTTCATTTGTGCAGCGATTAACATACACTGCTCAGCCAGGCTAGGAGACCGCAAGGCTAAATTGTGAGACACGGCCCCTTATCATCGTACAGCGCGCTACCTTAACGGTTAGCGCAAGACGGATAGCGGTAGTTATCCAGGAACGCTCAAATACGTCTCTGACTTCCTCGAAAAATGAGAATACAAGCTTCATAATAGGGTGCTGTTCAAGAGGTGGGAATACAGAGAGCCCTGGGGAGAAGTGTGTATTTGGGGGAAGATCATCTGTTTTCTTGGTGGTTTCCATGAACGCAAGCCAAATACAGTTTTAATGCAAATGAGTGTCTGAGTTTCATATTTGGGCCACTAACAAGGATTGAAAAATGGGTTGTTATGGCCACGACTGAAACTGTGATCTCTTGCAGAAAAGCTGTTCCTCATCCAGTTGGACCCCGTCTCTAATCCGTTATTGCTCTGTTCCGGTGTCAACAACAGCAACCAGACTTCATTTGAAGACACAACAACGACACAGAAACAGAGACTGTGATCACTGTTCAATGTTTGGTGATCACAAGAGAAGAAGTGTCTCTCTGGATGTGGCCCAAGTTTAATATTGTACTCCAACTGCAATTACAGCGATGGCTGTGTGGTTAACATCTATCCAGAGACAAACATAGAATATTAGCCAGCTCTTACTGGGATATACAGTAGAAGTGACTTGATATGGAGTATGTGTATGGCGGCTACCCAAAAAAACCCCAATGTCTGCAGGTGGTCTAAGAAAGAAAGACATCTGAATATACTATTATTATACATGTTTTGTTATTTTTATCACCAATTAAAACATAATTTGCTGCGAACACTAGATGGCTGTAACTGGTCTCTCAGAGCCTTCCCATGGTGACGTCAACTTCAACCCATTAAACTGAAACCCTGATCGATCACGTTTTCAGGTTCAACCTATCTATACCCGGGAACCTATACCTGCCTGGGATTGAATTAACTAGATTCTCGAGATTGAAATCTTCCTTTGTGAAATGGAAACTCAAGCCAGCTCAAGGAAGCTCTTTCTTGTGTCAGAGTTCTGGTTCAAACCTAAACCGATCATAACCTGCGATATGAAATAGGGACCTGAACAACACTGTAAACTGTAAACTTTTCAGTTACCTTTTTTTGTCCCTGATATGAACTGAAGTTAGAAAAATGACATTAAAGTGATTTATACTAAGTACTGCAGGTTGACGTTTAGTCGAGCCATTTCATTATGTGGGCAGTTATTCAACATCTATTTGCAATAATTGCATTTACTTTGCAGAAACACAAATGGCGTAAGACACAATTATTTAAGGTGCAATTGTGAAAGAATCAAGGCATAATATGATTGCCATAATTTCCACTCTGCCAAGATTAATTTTCTTTGTTATGGTTCATAACCGCAGCTATCAGCAACCCAGAGGGCACATCAGTTAAAAGTGGTTCATACAAGGGCTCCGTCTAAATCAATAATGTACATTGTCATGTTAATGAGCTTTTCAGACTTTTCGGTTGAATGAGTGAGAGTTCAGACAGTTCCGAGGTCATGTGACAGACCCTTTATGAGGGTGACTCATAATTTCACACCTCAACGAGCATTACTTTACAGCACTGAGAATACAAAGAAAAAACATTTTGATAAATTGTAACTGGGCCAAACTCCGTATCCCAACTCCTGTTGTTGATCAAGGACACGGCTCTCCTGAATCCAGAGGATCAAACCGAGAGTTTCAAGCTTTTGCATTTTTTTGTTGCATGTTGTACGGCTCTACCTCGTAGAGAGCTTGTTACGGGTCACGGCCTGAACAATTGTACGGTTAACAGAACCGTTACCTGGCAACTCAACAACACACACATAAAAAAACAATAGACTGCCTGGTGATTGTGTTTATCTTTCAGGTCATACAGCTGCATTCAGGTGGGCGAATTCATATCTTTTTCTTTTTTTTGGTGGGGGGGGGTGGGGTTCAGGAGAAACAAGCTCGTCGACAAGGCAGCCAACAAGGCCTGTGATTGATTAAGTTATAAACCTGCAATTCATAACACTACAACATGGTGGGATAAATGTGTTAGGACTATGCAGGATCTGTGCGCTCAGCAGTACAATCTAACTAGCCACAGAGGTGGCGATATCTATCCCAGGATGATGAATGGTTACCTGGACCCTCTGGGCACCCCCCCGCCCCCCTCCCAGTCCCCTCATGTATGGGACTTAAAGAGCATGATATTCACACACACATAAATTAAAGCTCCACTATATAATTAAATTGTTCTCTTCTTGCCGCAATTATTAAAAAAAAATGATTATAGATCAAATGTACAGTTAGCAAAGTAAACTGCATCTTCACAAAATACGTGGAATAACTATTATGCTTTGTGAATGCTGAGTTTACTGGGAATGGAGTTTACTGGGAATGGTACAAAAAAATAAGCCCCAATTCTTGTTTTTGGTTTCATGTTTTGTGATTGTTGTTGTTGTTGTTGTTGTTGTGTTGTTGTTGTTGTTGTTGTGTGTTCCCAATGTTTACTGCTCCCCCAAGGCAAGCACAGCAAATTGGTATGAAAATTCAATCAGCGCATACCCTCAAAGTAACATGCGCAGCAATAGTAGCCTAATAGCATCACGCTATGTTCTATAATAATTGACGCAGCTCATTGAGTTGAAACTGGATTTTACAATTAAGGCGAAACATCTATTGATTAAAAAGGCTGCTGTGAAATTTTGGATTCGTTTTCACGCTGCGTTGAACACCGGCCAAGTGGGCATCTATCTTGATTGACGGGTGGCGATGATGGCCAGACAATGTGGGTTCACGTGCAATATTAATATTACTGTCCAACATCACGTGCAATCCTCTATCATGTGCTATATTATTATTATTATTATCATGTTGTCTGTCAATATTATCAATATTAACACTACCTCTCATCTCCTCTCATCATCGTGTGTAATATTCTTAATGTCATGTCCAATAATATTTCACTTAATTCATGCCAAATTGTTTTTGCCGTCGGAATATCTTATCTTGCCTACATATTTGTATATTTCAACTGTAAATTTGTAAATCCGTTAGTTTATTTTTATCATTCTGTTGTTTTCCATATTGTTTTATTGTACTGTACCGCTATGTAACCTGGCACAAGAATTTCCTTCGGGATTAATAAAGTTCTATTCTATTCTATTCTATTCTATTCCTTTTATGAGCAGGCTGCCTCGACCGCTTTAAAGTCACATCACTCGCAAAATTGGACCATGTGTGTCTGTCTGGCTGATAGGGTGTCTGAAGACCTGCCTCCACACACTAAATATGAGTCACACAGATGTACAAAGAAATGTGGTGGGACGTCAAACAGTACCTTAGCGCGGCACTTAACCCTTTAACACCTAAGCCTCAAACAGTCCGCCTGGACCACTTTTGTTGTTTTGGCTGTAAAAGTGTCAAAGTAATGTACTGTGAGTAAGTGCTTTTGCCCCTTTTTTCAGCATTCCTTGAACTTTCAATATCTGGCAGCTATTTTGCATTACTGTATGTTATAGGTATGTAAAGACAGTGTTTAACACCTGCACTGCAAATTTGGCATCTGGATGATGACCAGGTGAAAGTGTTAAGGTACTGTAGGCCTGGAGATTTTTAAGCTGTGTTGGTTACAGATGAAGTGGTACAGATGAAGTAATACGTGGTATGGATGACAGCATTAAGTCGTACCAAGTCATTAAGATGTACGAACAGGGTACAGTCACCCGGATGAGATTATTATAAGTCACACATATGACATCAGTCATACATAGAAGATAATATATGTATGTGTCTGAGGAAAACATATAAATATACAGTAGATACAAGAGAAACATTCCTGTTGAATTGCAGGGACACCTAATAGATGCATTATAATAATCTTAAATCGGCCTAAATTAATATATTTTTCTATCCTAAATTGCACTTTGTTAATCTCAAAATAATAATAATTATGATTAAAAAAAAGCACAAACAAACAACATTCCTTTTTAGTGAGCATACCTGATGAAAAATGTGCTGATTTAACAAATAAATTACATTTGTTTCCGCCCACCTGAGATGATTTAGAATATGACTGCATCACGCTTCATAGTCACGGCACAATTGATTTCTCCCCATTGAGTAAGATGAGTAGATAATGTAATTACTTTAAAAATTAACATAATTCAATATCTCTTGCTTGAGATGTTAAATTCATTTTATTAACAATTAGATGACAGTTCTGCTCTTGCAGTGCCTGTCCATAATCCAGATTATTCCAGACAAGTTAGCATATAGACTTGGCTAATATTACCATCGTTTCCGGAGGACACAACCAGCCATAATAACGCAGGAAATGCAACTTAAATTGTGTCATCAGATGTATCGCAAACGCCACACAAACACACACAAATTGCTGATAAGAAATTACAATTATGAAAATTGTGTTGAAATGCTGCTGAGTCGACCAATCCCTTGTGAACATGAACCAAGCAGAGCACTGATCAGAGAACACAGCCCACCTTCCTCAGGTACACAAGACCAATTGGGGAAATATCGCAGTGAGAAGAATACTATTTTAATTGCCTTAAATCGTGCGCTAGTCCACAGAGCACAATTGATAAAACATAAAAATGTGTACGCATAGGCTTACAAAACACAAGGGACTGGTGATGATTTTAGTTAGAAAATGTTTCACAAGCACTTCACAAACCCATTTCACGGCAGCTTTACAATTTCTCCCACAGCTATTAGTCATTCAATTAATTGTATCTCAACTTACTGTAGACAGCACCCTTGTGTTTTAAGGAACCACTGACCAACCACTTCAATGAACCGTGATGTAATTTACGGTACGAATACAAAGTTCACCTGGACTCTGCGCAGCTTCCCTCCTTTACACCCTTACACCTCTCCTCCCTCACCCACTTCCACTTACCCGACCAGGGTTTGAATCCTGTCCCCTCTTGAATTCTTAGCACTTAACTTGTATGTTCGTACGTCCTGGCAGTCGGAAATAGTGAACATTGTGTCGCTATCTAATCCGAGCTATCTTGCTGTTTAAAAGGGTCAATCTGGCATTGATGAGGGCATTAAACCGAGCAATCGTAAGTGCTTGAAACTGTTTCACTCTTTCCATTGGAACTTGATTGTACTTATTGTCAGTCGCTTGGGACAAAAGTGTCCGCCAAGCGCCCCTAAATGTCAATGCAAATTGAATTTGCTAAAATCTAAATATTAAAAACTGGGATATTTCTGAGAATAGTCACAGCTGCATTGTGTGAGTATTCTCAAAGTCCTCAAAATAGTCGCTTGCAACTAACTGCTGATGGTCCACGGCCACTGTAAAATAAACCCTTTGTGTCACGACTACTGCCCAACACACCAGTACTGACCACCGGTTTCACGACTGCCTGTCCACGTTGGGATCCGCAAGTCTCCGCGTAGACATGAACCACGAGTCTTGTAGCGCCATTGGCCGTCGAATGGCACTAGTTTGGCTCGGCCTGTGCAGATAGAGACTGAGAGAGAGAGAGAGAGAGAGAGAGAGAGAAAATTGTTTAGCACGTAATATATGTCAAAGTTGTTTAAAATACATTGGATGTGGAAAAGTTCAATGGCAGAAGCATACCTGTACGGGAAAGACGAGAAGAGTTTTCCAGCTTGGTTGTGTTCGGGGAGCTCATTTGAATGAACATGGTCATGCATTTCTGTGTCACATTAACTTTCTACAAACGCTTCCCAATCACTGCAATGAAAAAGGTGAAGTTGAAATGCAAAATACACACACGCACACACACACACACACACACACACTCTCAAGCACATGCACACACACACACACACACACACATACACCCACACACCCACACGCAGACACACACGCACACACACACACACACGCACTCTCAAGCACATGCACACACATACACACACACACACACACCCACACACCCACACGCAGACACACACACACACACACACACACACACGCACTCTCAAGCACATGCACACACATACACACACACACAGCCACATGCAGACACACACACACACACACACTCTCAAGCACATGCACCACACACACACACACACACACACACACACACACACACACAGCCACACGCAGACACACACACGCACACACACACACACACACACACACACACACACACACACTCAAACGCACGCACGCATACAGACTCAAGCATGCATGCATACACAACAAACACTCACAAACAACATACATGACGATACCATGCTAATGGTACACAATGCTAAGGTCAATTACCAGCCACATCACTCCAGCAATCCTGCCACTTTATCACTTTATCACTTATCACTTTATCACTTATCACTTATCACCTTACCACTGGTCACCTTATAATGTATCCACCAACACCTGCTGACAACGTAGTCCACAGTGTAGACCTTCTCTACCTCACTGTAGTTATTGGTAATATTTACCATGCAGACAGCCTACAATACTGCCAAACGCTGGTTGTTGATACATGTTGTTGTTTTTGTTTTTTTCAATGCAGTCCCTCCTTAGACTGTATATTGTGTGGTGTATATTTCTCCCCTGTGTTCTTTCTGACTTTTATGCTGCACGATAAGTTCCCTCGGGATAATTAAAGTCTTCTTGAATCTTGAATCTTGAATCTTGATTGGACCTCTCATTGTATAAAACAGGAATGGAAAATTTCCCCAAGATAAACCAGGAAACGTGTGCATGTTTGTGTGTGCGTGTTGTCCAGAATATTGCCCGATCTGGAAACCCCCTCACACGACAGAATGTTCCTCCTCATCCAGTGATATCTTTATCCTAATGCCATGCTACAGAGCAGTACTTGGCCAAAATGCTGTTCTGATCGACATTATTATTGATTTGTGTTTAAGTATTTTATTTCACCAGTTCTTCCGGTCTAACCTCTAACTTGAATGTCCATCCATCCATCCATCCATCCATCCATTCTCGTCCGCTTATCCGGGGCCGGGGTCGCGGTGGCAGCCGGCTAAGCAGGGCCCCCCCAGGCTTCCTTCTCCCCAGCCACGCTCTCTAGTTCCTCCTGGGGGGTCCCGGCCAGACGTTCCCAGGCCAGGACAGAATCCGCATTGTTCCTCCTGAAGCTGAGGTTCGACAATCGGCCGGACTTGAACGTCTGAGCATTCATTTCTGAAACAGAGACAAAGTGCATCAATATCTCACTACTTTCATCACATCGCTGTTGTCCATGTGTCCATTTTATTCTGCCCTGATGAATGTGAGGCTCGTTTTTCAAGGTTGTATAATGCAAGGTCTTATAACTCAAAAAACCCTTTAGCATTGTAAATGATAGAAAATGTAGATGCTTTTGTATTTATTTCTACATAAAATAATATTATACAGCTTGGAAATCTGGAGGGGTTGCGGACCATACAAGATATTTTGTAAATAATTCAACCATAATGTTCAGACATTATGTGGCCTTCGCGTTGACGTCTGTTCGACATCAATGTTCTACGCCTCTAAGTACTCAATCATGGCTGCCGCCTCGCCTCACCTTAGTGGCTGTGCCGACAGTAGATTCAAGAATCCACTCTTTCAATTGGGTTTGTGGATTTGGAATAGTGTTTAAAGATTTGTACATAATCGACAGGGTATCAATCCCCTATGGGTGCCGGGGTGCTTTCCGAACAGAATCTCAGAGTCGAAAAATGCCTTTCCGTCCCGTCCCCCCCACCCCACCCATCTCGGCCCTGTGTCTCTAGCCGCTGCCAGCTTCGCCGCCGGCACCGCCTGCGCCGAATCGTAAAACAATTGATACGGTTATTTGGGAGTGTTTAGTCACCGTCGAGCACCTCCTGGAATGCGCAAGGAATAGACCCATCTCACGAAGGCACGGCGGCGTGTCCGAGCGCGCCGGCGGTCCGCGGCAACCCAGGCGAGGCGAGCTGTAAGTGGATAGGCCACCTGATGTCCGCATCAGTTTCATCTGAGTGACTTCTGTCTGTTCACACCGGTCCCACCGCGGCGTTGATGACAGGCGGAGGAGGAGAAGGGGGAGGAGCCACGTCTTAACCCATCCAGATGGCCGCCGGGCTTTTAACTCGCCAAAGCCTGACAGGGGTCCGTGTTCTGTAGCTTGGTAGCTGTGTGTTAGCGACGATCTCGTGTTAACATTTCAGAGAAAAACTAAAACAAAACAAAAGGAATGTTCCCATGAGAGCCATTAACTTTTTTAATTCTTTGGTGGGAAGTTTGTTTCTTTAAAAAGAGAGAAAAATATAATTTGCTTTGTTTTTCATGGTATTAAATGGTATTATATTTAATTAATCAGTGCTAACAATTGTTCCTTATTTAGTTTTTAATTGTTTTTTTAAACAATTTTTCAGTGATTTGACTTCCTTATAATTGTAGCATATTAATAAACCGTTAATATAATAAAATACGATCAATGTATTATATATATATATATATATATAGTCTTGTGTTATCGATGTCTTTTAACATTAAATGTGTGGCGCTGCCTCCTTTCTGTCAGGTTGACGTTGACTCTGTTAGTTCCCGTGTTGAGGCCACGGGACTCGGTCGTTTACAAAGACTGCCCAAATACAACACAGGGAGACGTACGAAAACCGGACAAGCCGACCAATCCTTTGACTTTGTGCCTTGCCGCTGCTTGGCAAGTCTAACTGTCCACGTGTTTCAGCGTCCGGGTGACAAGTTCGTATTGATCCATTTTAAATGGCGTGTCAGTCTGAAAAATTGGATGCCAGCCGAGGAGTTGGGATTTCCAGAAGGGTGGGGATTAAATATAAATTCCTAAATTGTCTTGTATGTTTCGCCAGCCCTGTCCTGTCACTCAACCACCACCACCACCCCCCCCCCCCCCCCTTAACCCATGCACTGTGCTTTGCCCTGCTGGCATCCTAACCACCGCCGATTCCCTGGTCCTCTATAGACGGAGAAAAACTCTATTTTAACATTTCCATTTGTGGTTGTACCCCGTTCTTTCACATGGCCCCCCTCACGGTGTTCTGTCTGGAACAGAGAATGCAGATCACGGCTGCAGCACAGAGCGAGCAGCAGTGGGCCAAAAGATGGGGCTTGGAGGAGGTTCGGATGGTGTGTGTGCGTGTGTGTGTGTGTGTGCGCACGCACGTGTGTGTGCACATGTGTGTGTGCGCGCACGTGTGTGCACATGTGTGTGCGCGTGCATACGTGTGTGTGCACAGGATTCTAATGGAGCAAGCTGCCATGACGACCTGCCATCGCTGTCACGAGCGATGAGATATCTTTTGCAGAGGTAAGGCAAATTTCTCCTCATTCTCCCCCTAATGGGACTGTCAGGGGCTTTAGAACAGACTAGAAAAGGACGCTACACCCCCCCCCCCCCCACCCCCCCCCGCCCCCCAGCACCCTGAGCTCTCTGTAGAAGCCCTGCAAACTGTCTGATGACACATAAAACAAAAAAAAAAAACTAAATGGGTTCTTTCAGTGATACAGTACCGTACCGCTGAAGCCGGCAGAGCGGCGGCCTGACAGGTCGACCCGGGGCCTTCAGATGGTCATCCCGGGGTTGTAAAATAGCCCACGGCCTCGCAGTCGTACGTCTGCCGCTGCGCGCAACTTGTTCGATTGAACTTTCAAGGCGGCGCAAATCAGTGTGACTTCTTTTATGTTTCGTATCCCAGCTATTCCGGTTGCTGTTGTTTGGGGGGTTTTTTTTCGGTTTGTTTTTCTTCCATTCCCTTTATCATATTTTCGGGTTGTCAATAATACATAAGTGGTGGTGTACATACCCGGGAAGGAAGGAAGGACGGAAGGAGGAAGTGGAAGTCGCCTTTGAGGTTACATTTGGAGGGAGTGTTTGGGAATTACAGAAATAAGTCAAGTTCTACATTGCACACTGCTTGTGTGTATCATGAGTCATGAAAGGCTACTCGCCCAAACATTTGAGCCCAGGCTGTCTATTGTCTGTTAGCGCCCCCTTTGTGCAATAATCATCACACACACACACACACACGCACACGCACACACACACACACACACACACACACACACACACACACACAGTCTCTCCCATATGCAATAGAGAGACGGATTAACTGAACTGACGGTGGGAAAGGCATATTCGTTTTCTGTTAGATATACACGGTCGCTCTTCAGCCGCCGCCGTCAAACTGACTCAGTCTACTGTTGAGGCTGAGTGACTTTCAATTTGTGGACGAGTTGGAGGGATTATTGATCTGAAAGGGGGGGGGGGGGGGGGGGGGATGGGGGGAACACAGGCTGTTTCCCGTCTGTCCCACTCTCAAGCCATTATCACTCTTCATCGGCCGCTGTGCCTTTTCTCTTTTTTTTGAGCCGACGAACAGCGCGAAAAAGAGACACCTTTTTAGCGACAGTGGAGAAACCCCCCCCCCAAAAAAAATAAAACACAACAAGGATGTGATTAACATTTAGAAAGCTGAGCTCGGACATGAGTGAAATTGGGAGCGGGATTAGATGAGTGTGTGCCGAAGCGTGCCGTTTGTCGAAATACTCGAGTCAGTAAGCTTCCGCAAAAATTTAACAGGACTGTGCGGTGTGACAACATGAGCGCAGGCCAGAGCGGCATCGCATTGACCCCCGACCTCACATTGTGAATCAATATCGCCGCGATGACGTTGTCCTCCCGTTCCCTGATGTCGGATGCAAATCTCAGGATGCGCCGCTCAAAGTGTAATGAAACGATCGACGAATGAGTTCAAATGTGTACACGGTACAATTAACACTCGAGCCTCTTGCCGTCTGAACACCCACTTTATGGAATCATTCAATTTAACTGTCTTTGCATACTTTTAATCCTTTAATGCCCTTTTTGTGTTCGATATAGATCCAACCTCGGGCAGTAAATCATTCTCATCTGCTGAGTGCCGTTCCATAAGCCACAAAATACACTGGAAGCAAATGGAAAGCCTGCGCTAGTTCTTTCCTGGTGGGCATTGCGAATTATTTCATGGCTTTTTAATTCTTTCAAACTTTTTTCGCCCGAACACAGTCTGATCTCGACCCGATTTGCACTAATGATGGAGCTAATCCATGTTTGTTAGCATGTTTGTTGGCAAAATATTTCTTTTTTTTTTCTTCCTCCCCAAGCATAAAACAAAGGCCAAGCATCTTGCGTGTGCGTGCATTTCCGTGTGATCCTGTGTGTATCTGTTGTTGGCTTTGCGGTTTAATTAGTTTGTGCATCGTTGGTGCCTTGCAATTAAAAAAAAATAAAAAGGATACTTGAATTACTGTTGCATACGGAGGGAATTTTCTGCTGCCAAGAGCCAGTCTCTGATTCAATACGCTCAAACAGACATTTAATTGGAATTCAATGAAAGACCAACACTGTGAAATCTGTTGAAAGGCAAGTTACTGTTTATATGAGACTTAAGGTTAAAAAAAAGAAGAACATTGTGACATCTGCTAATATTGAATGGAAAATACCATGTCCACGTCTGGCCCAGTGTGTGTGTGTGTGTGTGTGTGTGTGTGTGTGTGTGTGTGTGTGTGTGGTAGCAAAACAAGTCAAACAACGCCTGAGGAGGAAAATCCTTTAAGTCCTCCACGTTGATTCCTGCAAATATTCAAAAAAGGACGGCGGACATTTTGCAACGTGAGCGCGTAAAATCTCCCGTGACAAACGAGGCATTTTAGCGTTCTAACGAGGCGCCGCCGCCGCTTCGTAAAAGCCGTCATCTTCCCACGTAGTCACCTTGAATCACTTTCAACCACCATTCGCCGGCGTTGGCGCATTCTTCTTGTTTCTCCATCCGTGGAGACAGAGAGGGAGTGAGGGGGGAGAGCGAGGGGGGAGAGCGAGAGGGAGAGCGAGAGGGAGAGGGGGAGAGACGCCGCCTGCTCGCCACGAGCGCCTGACAGTTGGAGAGGGGGAAGAATGGGGTGCGGCAGTCATGGTGTGCGCGAGTTGTTAGCCCGCCATTGTCCCGCGCACCGCTTGTGAATCTGCCATTCCCTGCAGCGGCCTCATTTGTATTGGGCAAAGAGCATGTACTGCATGAGGCAGAGATAAACCCCCCTAGAGTACAGCCAGCTGTACACGGCATATGCCCACTGTCTTGTGCATCAGGACACTTTTCTCTTTCTTCTTCTTCTTCTTTTTTTTTTTTACATGGACATCATCTGAAAAAGAGATTTGTTTTCCATCTGTCACTTTGGGAAAAAAAACCAAAGACCCCCCCATTGGGAATCGTCGTCCAAACTTCTTTGGACGACACGCTGTGTGTTTTGCGGCACGCGTGGAATCGCGTCACGCAGAACACACCTGCTCGCCGGAGTGTTGCTTTTAGATCATCATAGACAGTGAGTGTGAGGGGTTAATCAGATGCTGCATTATGCAGCGTATCAAAACAGAGCATTCATTAAAAACTAAAGAGCAAACTGTCGGCGCATACCTGCTGTTTGGCTATCATTAACTGAACAACAAAAAAATGCACTGGGAAACATCCAAACAGAACCGTTCTTGTTGTTTGTTATACTATTTGGGAATTACGTACATTTTAAAGGTGCAATAAGTCATTGAGAAGTGAGAAAATAAACCCAATTTTATGCAAAAATGAACATGCCGTCTTGTTTGAAAGATGCGAACTTGCGAAGTGCGGATGGGTCAGACAGAGAATAGAAATGTGTTTATTCCATCACTTCTCAATGACATATTGCACAAGAAAAAAGTCCAAACCTAAAGCTTATGATTGAAGTCCTCCACAGCTTTAGCAACAGTTGCAAATATTATACGAGGCACAACTTTCCAGAGGCGGCGGCAGTAGCAGGACTAACAATGCGAGTCTGTTTTCCAATTCTAATCATAATAATAATAATATATTCAAACCCACACTGTGAACCTTTTTCACTGCAGCCATTACTTTTGCTTAAAACGATTTGAAGTTGCGCATTACCAATAATAAAAACACATCCAGCACTTCAGAGCACCTGGTTGTTTAAACGCTGAATGAAGCCACCTCACTTAAAAGCCACCCTCCCACCCCTAATGTAACACCCTCTGTGATGGAACCCCGGACGGCCATTTTCCCGACTTTGGCGCTTCCACAACAGACCAAATTGATTTAGAGAGACAAATCCCCGGGTTCACTCATCTGTGGGTGGATCCCTTTTGTTCTTTAAACACTCATCGTTTCAAACAGCTTTGAAACAACAGGGATGGCGAAATAAAGTTTGACATTTCTTTTTTTTACGAAAAAAGCGATGTCTACAATAGTTGCTAAAGTTCCAAAGTTTACAGGTTTAAAGTATTTTGTCAAAGAGACGGCAAATGTGTGTTGGAGGAGAAACATTCGTTAAGTGTTAGGGATGGGAGTTCACCACTCGAGTGAGAAAACTCCCCGTTTTCACGGGGAATGAAGGAATCGCTTTGGTGCTCGAGCATCTGAGATGTAAGTACCCACTAATGAGTCCGCCAGGGCTACATATCTGGGACTGCCTCCTCGTACACCAGCTGGTAGATGCAATTAATATGTAAAGAAAGCTGTTGGGTGGCGTGACATGATGGGCAGTCTGTCAGCGCCACATAAATACATTCACACACAGGCTGCCAGCGTTGCCGCGGCCCCGACATTACAACCAGTGTATCGTCCTCAACTTTCACTTTTGTTTTGTTTTTGTTCGCTGATTTGTTTGTGGGGATTTTGTGGTGTTGTTGTTGTTTTTTTTTTTTTTCATCGCAGAGTTAAAGAGTTTAGCACGTTCTGAAATTCAATTTGTATTCACGCAGACAAAATGCAGATTTAGAAGTGGCAGCTCCTGTTTGGTCTCTCGCTTTTAAGTGTTTTTGTTTTGTTTATCACACACACACGCACACACACACACACACACACACACACACATACACACACACACACGCACACACATACACACACACACACACACACACACACACACACACACACACACACACACACACCCACACACACACACACACACACACACACACACACACTCTCTCTCTCTTCTCCAGAGGATAAATAGCTTTATTATTATCTCTAATTATGTTAAATTCTAGAGTGGGTAAATGGGTTATTTACTTTATGATCACGTCTCATGACTCCAGTCATCCTAAAGTCTACTCTTCTTTTAACCAGTTGCTCAGGCAGACTAGTCTGTTGATATTTTCAGATGACAGATCTAACCTCTTCTTCTGCACAACGTGGTCTGTCAGAGAAAACACATGGCACTGTTGAAGCAGGTGTAGCTAAGAACCAATATGGGCCAGCTCAGCACGGGCACCTTTGTGTGCCGACCTCCACTGTGGTGGATATGCTGACACTGGGCTCTGCCCGATACCTGTCATATACCTGCCTCATCATCAGACTCTGACTCCATCAGTAGGAGGCCCATCTTCTTCTTTGGTGGATATCGGGGGATATCTATTCAGTCATTGTGTCAGCTGCGTTTGCAATGTAATCACACAAAAACAACAGGTGTGTTTGACATGTAATCACGCTTTTTTTTTTTTTACATGTTTAGGTTTCCAGATTAACGGGTTAACGTTGACAGCCCTGATATACATATATATACAGTATATATATATATATATACAGTATACTATTCGACTATACTAAGAAAAGGCAAACATCACTTTGCCAAGTCTCAATTCTTCTCTGTTGTGGCACTGCAGCGGTGGAATGAGCTCCCGGCTGATGTCCGGACAGCAGAGTCGCTCACCAGCTTCCACAAGAGACCCACCTGGACTCTGCATCAATAATTGTACTTACTACTACAATTAGTGACAATGTTTAGCATATCGTATGTTCTTAGATGTTGGTAATGGCACTGTTGGTAATGGCACTGCTCTTATCCCAGCTATTATGCAGGCAACCAAGCAATTATGAAGCTACTTCTATTAGCCTTCCAATTATGAATGCTTGAAAACAGTTCTATTCTTATCTTCATGTACCACAGCGCTATATTGCTGCCTCTTTCGACAAATGTACTTATTGGAAATCACTTTGGATAAAAGCGTCTGCCAAATGCCCTAAATGTAAATGTAAATAGAAATTGGACCATTCTCGCCCTCTCCCCCTCCTCCTGCAAGAGACCCATTAATTTTCACAAATCTCACACAACACAACTTGACCCTCATCTTGCTAGTTAGAAAGTTTTCTATTTAGAAATATATTGGATATTCAACAGATAGTCACGCTCTTAAATATAGCAATCTGATGTGGGGAATTAAGGACATGGGAAATGTGTTTTTTAAGACAAGACAGATAAACCATTCAAATTTAACGACTATTCGACCATTTGAATATAATATATATATACAGTATATACTGTATATATATATATAGTGGCAAACAGCAGAGAGGCATAGTAATTGAAGGGAGATACTGTATGTTTCAGCTTGCTGGCTCCAGCCCTGAGTCCTATAAGGACTTCCTGGCCATAAACAAGGAAAAGTTGTGGCTCTTTAAGCCACCAGGGCTTAACGAGGAAAAGCTGTGGCTCGTTAAGCCACCAGAGCTTTGCCTACAAAAGGAAGAGCAGGCTGCCAGAAGGAGAAGGAGCTGTGTGTGCCCCGTGGGTTGGATTGCACAGCGTGGGCTGAGGAACCCCTGGAAACCCAGAATAAGGACAGTTTTGTGTCAATATTACAGAGACTTGACATATTATTTTCCCTTTCTCCCCTCTTCCGGATTTAAATACCCCGCCAATAAACGTCCCAATTATTTTTAAGTGCTGCTTTGAGTGTGTTTTGTTGTTGAACTTGGTGGCGTAGAAAACCCCACACCCTTGAGCCTGCTACATATGGTGTAGAATGCGGGCACAAGTCACACCAGATTGAACAACTAGACACGGAGCACAATAGAAGCGTTGATGAAACAGCCAGTCGAGTCTAGCATAGTGCAGCAGGCTATGCATCAGGAACTGATGGCGCGCTGACAGCTCATCTCAGTGTGACTGCAGGCCCAGTAGTTCCCCATCCCACCCCCAGTATGTTTATACTGAAGCAGACAGAGACTGATGACATTAAGGCCTACCTCCAGACTTTTGAGAGGGCGGCCGTTCGGCAGAAATGGCCCCCAGAAAATGCCTGCTAACACTTTTCTGTCAGGTACGGCAGAAGGCCTATCAGGATCTTACAACGGAACCCAGCAACGCATTACGAGGGGCTGAAAAAAGAGATCCCTTAACAGTATGGTTACACCCTGATTAACAGATCCCAGAGATTTCATGATTGGATGTGTGATGAGAAGGCGTCCCCCCAATCACAAATTTCACAACCTGATATGGTTGACCAAGAGCTGGCTAACTGCTGAACCCCTGGCAGTCACGGCCATGGAGAAAGCGGTCATGGACAAGTTTCTACGCTCCCATTGTAAGCTAAAAGAATTAGCCAGCCAAGCCAACCCGCAGAGCACCGTTCAGCTGGGGGAACTGGTGGAAGGTCAACAGGTGGCTTTGGACATCCTGCTCAGCGGACGACCGCCAATGGTGGAACCCATCACTCGCTCAAAGAATCCAAAAAGGAGGGAGGGCGATGCCTGGGGGGTCCCAGCAAAGGATGGAGGGACAGATAGTCTTACCCCCAAGACAACGGCCCTTCCTGAACCCGAACGGCAGAAAATGCAAAGAGTATGGCGAGCCTTGACACATTGCCTGGACCTGTCCGACCCACGATGTCCCTATGCTGTCAGCCTCAGCCAGTGAGGAAGCCCCCAGGAGTTCTTGCATGTTGCTGATGGCATGCTGGGCTGAGGAGAGTGGCCTTCACCCGTCACTCCCGTGGGGGCCAATGGGAGAGACACCATGGCACTCTTGGACTCCGGGGGTATGGTGACGCTGACCGGACTTCGCCAAAACCCCAATCCTGGCTGATACGGCCGTCACATGTATCCACGGTAAGTGGATACAACTCCCCTAATACCCTCCTACACCTACAGATCACAAAAGGGGCAGTGTACGGGACCAGTGGGAGTGGTTCCAAACCTACGAAACCTTCCCCCACGTTCCGCCAACTGTGGGCCAGTATGTCTGGGGACGGGGGGGAGCCCAAAGGTAGGAGGAAGCCGGAGAAGCACAAGGGCGGTCAGAAGGAGGGAGACTAGGATGTGCGGATTACATGAAGTGATCCACCAGGTGTCAACAGAGCCCAGGTCGGAGAGTGACTTGGGGGAGGGGCTAGTCTGGCTAACCTATTCCTGATGGACCACAAAGTGAAACTAGAGCACGCCTCACTAGCGGGCCGATTTGGCATGGCACAACTGGAGGATCACAACCTGATCAGCGCTCTCCAGCAGGTGACCATGGTGGATGGGAAGCCCATTGAGGGGGTCAGGGGCAGCCCATGGGAATTTCGATGCACTCTCCAGGAGGAATGCTCTAGGGAGCTGGTCTGCCCCTCCCTCCCGGTCAGAGCTGAGGTAGAGGGTGTGTGGCAAACGGCAGAGATGCATCGTAATTGAAGGGAGATACTGTATCTTTCACCCTGCTGGCTCCACCCCCGAGCCTTAAACAAGGAAAAACGGTGGCTCTTTAAGCCACCAGGGCTTAAAAGGAAAAGCTGTGGCTCGTTAAGCCACCAGGGCTTTGGCTACAAAAGGAAGAGCAGACTGCCAGAAGTGGAGAGAAGAAAAAGGAGCTGTGTGTTCCACATGGAGAGTTGACAGTCGGATCGCACAGCGTGGGCTGAGGATTATTTACCCGAACCCCTGGAAACCCAGAAGACAGACCTTTTTGTGTAAATAATACAGATACATGACTGACTTCTTATTTTCCCTTCCGCCCCTCTCCTGTATGTAAATACCCCCCCCAATAAATGTCCCAATTATTTTGAAATTGTGCTTTGAGTGTGTTTTATTGAACTTGATGGCGTGGAAACCCCACACCCCACAGTATATACTATACTGTATATGTATGAGTTTGTGTGTGGGTTTTCATTACCACATTGACCTGTATTTAATGGTAGACCCTAACTAAATACCATTCCACCCAAGGAGATGCAGTCCGTGCACATTAAGTAGGCCTTTGATGAAACACAAGTGGGAAGAATGACACAAATATTTTCAACCAATTTGCATTTGATTTCAGCCATCTCTCAGACATCTTGAAAGCCAGACCTTGTGTGCCTCTTTACACATAATGGCGACTTTGATGCTTGACGTTTAACAAGCCTTCCAGAACTGCATGCAGAGGGTGATGAGGACCAGCCGTGACACATTTGCATTCAAGAGAGAAGGGCATCGCCGATGAGCAGAGGTTGTGAGAAATAAACACATTCTTTACTGAAGTAAAAGTGCAGCGCTCATCTGAATAAAAGGGGTAGCACCCAAAGTAAGCAGCAGCAATTCGAACAGTTTGTTAAGATAAGATAAGATACAACTTTATTTATCCCGAGGGAAATTATTTTGCCAGAGGTTGCTCAAAAATACCAACAACATAAGAATATAAATAATAGAATAATAAACGTACAGTGTATGAGCTTAAAAGACATTACAGGTAAGATATTTAGTGAACAAAACAAGTAAAGGTATAAAAAAAACAGTTAAGTTGGCAATGGTATTGAGGAGTATTGCACATATTAGGAATATTGCACATGAGCTTTGGTGTTCCCCAAGGGGAAAACTGAAATTATAATGATTGACCCAAAGCAAAAACGAACACAACTGGAAAACGTCACACTGCCTCCAGGGATCCACTGTCGCCCAAAGCCCCTGCGTCAATGATCTCGGTGTTGTGTTTGACCCTATGTTTTTTTATCAGCATTTGAAAAGTATTACCAGAACTGCATTCTTTCATCTTAGAAATATTGCTAAGATTAGACCAATGTTATCCGCCGTGGACTCAGAAACACTCATCCATGCATTTACATCATCCAGACTGGATTACTGTAATGCACTGCTCTCTGGCTTACCAAGCTCTACTCCGAAATGCCTCCAACTTGTGCAGAACGCTGCTGCTAGACTTCTAATGAGAACTAGGATGTTTGACCACATTACACCTATTCTCACCCTCTACTGGCTCCCAATAAATGCCAGATCAAATTTTAAGGTGCTACTTGTTACCTACAAGATTCTGAATGGGTCTGCACCATCGCACCTGAAGGACCTTATTGTTCCCTATTGTCCTTTTTGACCCCTCCGGTCTTCAGGGGCTGGCCTTCTATCAATTCCAAAAGATAATAAAAAAATCAGCAGGAAACAGGGTGTTGGAGTCAGTCTGCCACCTGTAATCAGGGAGGCTGACTCTGCTGATATATTTAAGGCTACCCACCTATTTACCCTGCTTCTGGCTGCTAGGAGTGCCCCTCAGCTCCAATTACAGCTAAATCAACAAGCTGTCAGCACTAGCCTAACCTGGCTGCCGATAGGTATTAGGGTAGAAGTTTCTTGTATGTTCCCTCTTCACTATGCTCCATCTAACCATCATGTTGTCTCCAATTTTTAGGGTGTTGCTGTGATCATGACTGGATACCTGGCCAACCCAACTGATGGCTACCAGCTTGCTCTCCAGCCAGCACCCCATCACAATATTACTATTCCATGGGGGTGTCATAATCACTTGGCCCATAATCATACGGTCTGTACTGTAAAGCCCTTTGAGACTGTAACTGTGATTAAGGTCTATACAATTTACTTGACTTGACTTAAAAGTACTATTGCAGATTATATTAAGAATATTGCACATCATGCTGAAAGTTAATGTAGCAAGGTAATATTGAAATGTAATATTGACAAGTGTAGTATTGCACATGATGAGTAAAGGTCATATTGCAAGGTAATATTGAGAAGTATTATTACACATGATGTAACTGCCTCACATTTTCAGTTAAGTTTCTAGTTGGGAACCTTACTATTTTTTGGTTCCTACCTATAATATAGAGGCGGAACTATTTCTACCGCTCCAGTGTTTCCTTGCTTCCTAACACCTTGCTAAAAAACGCGCTAAAAGCCCAAAGAGAAGAACGGCATGAGAGCCTAATTATCAGGCAGATATGCACACATGTACAGTAAGTAAACTATATAAAGTATGTAAACTATAAAGTAAGTCAATTATATGAAGTAAGTAAACTATAAAGTAAGTAAACAATATAAAGTAAAGTAAACTAACCAAGAAGCAAGCAAGATTTAACCCCTCTTAGTATTAAGCAGCCTACGAGGTATGGTTTGAGTTTAAGTTCATTTCTAGATGGTTACTCTTATTTTTCTGTGATAGAGTGATTGGAGCACATACTTCACAAAAAACATTCATGAAGTTTGGTTCTTTTATGAATTTATTATGGGTCTACTGAAAATGTGACCAAATCTGCTGGGTCAAAAATATACATACAGCAATGCTAATATTTGGTTACATGTCCCTTGGCCATTTTCACCTCAATTAGGTGCTTTTGGGAAGCCATCCACGAGCTTCTGGCAAGCTTCTGGTTGAATGTTTGACCACTCCTCTTGACAGAATCGGTGCAGTTCAGCAAAATTTGTTGGCTTTCTGACATGGACTTGTTTCTTCAGCACTGTCCACATGTTCTCGATGGGGGTTTAAGTCAGGACTTTGGGAAGGCCATTCTAAAACCTTAATTCTAGCCTGATTTAGCCATTCCTTTACCACTTTTTATGTGTGTTTGGGGTCATTGTCAACACCCAACTGCACCCAAGACCCAACCTTCTGGCTGATGATTTTAGGTTCTCCTGAAGAATTTCAGACACATCTTGACTAAGCCTCATTCCTCTCCAAAACCCTAGAACCTGCTGTCTCTACCCAACTATCCTCCTATCTCTCTCAGAACAACCTGCTAGACCCTCATCAGTCAGGCTTCAACCTCGCACACTCGATAGAGACTGCCCTGCTCGTGGTAACGAGCCCCTCCATGAGTCCCTCAGTGACCCCAGAGGCTCGTCCCTTTCATCTGTGCTCATCCTTCTTGACATGTCTGCCACGTTCAACACAGTGAACCACCAGATTCTCCTCCACTCTGGCAGAGCCTGGCATTGCTGGAACTGTGTTATCCTGGTTCACTTCCTACCTGACAGATTGCATCAGGTCACATGGAATGGCTCCCTGTCCAGACCCTACACCCTTGACACCGGAGTCCCCCAAGCCGGGGAAAGACTGCCCTGAGATGGACCGACTTGTTCACCATTGAGGACATCAAAGTCTTGCCTGCACCCACTGCAAGGAACCTTTAGCGTGGTACTGGATGACCAGCTGTCCTGCAACCACCAACATCACCTCTGTGGCCCGGTCTTTGGAGAATTGCTCTCGATAAACATCTGCAGGATCCGGCCCTTCCTTACATGTGAAACAGCACAGAACCCCGCCTCCGCAATCTCCACTGGCTCCCGGTAATCACTGTACTGCCCTTCAAGGCTGTCAGCAGAATTTCCCCTAACTATCGCCAAACATTAGTCCAGACCCTACGCCCCGGCCGAATGCTCCGCTCAACAAATTCGGCGAGACGACTGGCACCACCTTCACTAAAAACAGGGCAAAGTCTCATCTCTTCTCTGTTCTGGCACTGCAGTGGTGGAATGAGCTCCCAGCTCATGTCAGGGATGGCAGAGTTGCTCACCAGGCCTCCGCAAAAGACCCCACATGTTCACCTAAATAAATAAAACTGACTTGACTTGGACTTGACTTGTTCAGGGTTCACCTGGACCTCATCTTGGCACATTGTAATGTTCTTAGATGTTGGTAATGTGTTTCAGAATGGCACATCTGCTCTCATCCCAGCTATTATGCAGGCAACCTAGCAATTATGAAACTCGTCCTATTAGCCTTGCAACTATGAATGCTCGAAACAAGATCTATTCTTAACTTTATTGTACCAGGTCAGTGATATATTGTGGTCTCCTTCAACAATGTACTCTTTGTCAGTCGCTCTGGATAAAAGCGTCATGATTTTGGAAAGTTCTATTGGATATACTGGGAACGCCTCGGATCCCCCAGGAGGAACTAGAGAGCGTGGCTGGGGAGAAGGAAGCCTGCAGGCTCTGGCTTGACACCACCTGGAGTACAGGTCCTGTAGGGTGGAGAGTGTAGTGCTAATAGTGTGTTCAGCCGAACCGACCACCGTCTGCAGAGCCCTCCTGTACTGAGAGGAGCTGTTGCCGAACCAGGCAGTGATGCTTCCTGTCAGGATGCTCTCCACCGCACCAGTGTAGAAGATCTGAAGGATCCTCCGGGTGACTTGGAACTTCCTCAGCGTGAACATCAATGCCAAATGTCCTCCCCGCCTCCCCCCTACTGTACTCCCTGTACACACAGTCATGTGTGTACAGGGAGTACAGTAGGGGGGAGGCGGGGAGGACACAACCCTGGGGGAATTTGGCATTGATGTTCACGCAAAGCTAGCTAAGAATTATATTGACATAAACAGCAGCGTCTGCAGTGGTGACAACTACAACAATAAAACTGTTATGATGATGAATGGCCTTTAGCCAATCAGACAAAGGGCCAGTGGCCTGGGCCACAGTAACCATCCCACTGTGCATGTGCCTGACTTGGAGTATAAATGGAGCCCTCTATAAAAGGCTGTTGAAATCACATTGTGTTTCTTTGGAACCGATTTCAGACAACATTTACAATTCTCATCAATGTGGTCTCTCTTTGTGATCATTTTGGAACATCACATCCCTATGGTTGGTCTGGTATTGAATATGGATGAGTTTTTGGTTTTGTTGTGATTCATGGCGAATAGGTTTGCGCTTTGCTGGGAATGGGGAGTAATTGAAAGCAGCTGGATCCAATTATGTGTTAATTGGCCTCACCCACAATTTGGTTTAGTTTGGAGACACACACTGCAAGATGGCTGCCCTGTGGAGAGAATAGAGAAGCACCATTGGCTGCATCCAAATCTCATCCTCGCAAATTCTGTGTAGTAGGTGAGAGTAGTATTTCCAAAATCATATCTTCACAGAGTATGGAAAAAAGAATATACTAAAAGTACCCGATGGCACACAATTCCTGGTGAAATTCATAGTGTACAAACTGTGAACAATACAGCCGCTTGGAAAATCCACAATGCATTGAGACAGGAGGACGACCATCTTTACAGACAAAATGTAACCGTTATTAAAAACCTTTCAAATAGTAGACCAGCAATCCCAATGTACAGGCAACTCAATTTAAAGCATGTTTATAATACATATGTTTTTATTAATATTGCAATCTTTGGTGGGTTTGTAATTGGATTGTAGCGTGTCGTCATCAATGACGGCCGCCAGCTTGAATTCTATGACACGGTTGTATGTCCAAAACATGCATACTTTTGCCTCTCATGCGAATAGTACGCCAGAAAAACTGTTCACACTGTATATTACGAACTATATTTAAGATAAAAGCTGATTCTAAAGGTCCATTCACTTGAGACTCTGCAACGCGTTTGTTGTGTCGCTGGGTTGTGTGTCATGTTCTCGAGCATGGCTGGTTTAAAAGACACACTAAATCACCCACGGCTAAAAACATTATGTATTTTTGGACTGTACTGCAAATCTATTGTTTAGCGCGTTGCGTCATGCGGCACACCGTGTCAAAGTTGAAATAATTCCAACTTTTCTCCGCGGCGACGCATCGCGAGGTCGGCCGCTGCCCCCTACCCCCTCTGGAAATGGTCGTGTTGCTTTCCCCGTCGGTAAACAATGGAGTGGGTCGTGACAAATGCATTGCCGTGTCTCAAGTGAATGCAGCTTTTGGGATGAAGGGACATTGCAAAGAAGGACCTTAGAAAGGTCATTTTCTGTTCATAGTGGATTTCATCTTTGCCTTTAATGGAGTATATTACATTTCCACAAGGTGTAATGAGGTTCTAAAATCTTTGTTGGAGGTGTGGACATTCAGTGAAACTTGAAACTTGAAATAGCTGTAATCAGTTCTCACTGAACACTCTAGTCATGCGCCGCCTAACAGCTGACAGCTAAGTGGTCCAATCAAATGCAAGTACACTGACAGGTGGTCAATTTAAGACCTTCCATCCCACATGCATTCTCTGTGAGTTAAGTGCTAAATTGGATTTCACCCGCCACCACCCCAGCCTCCACCTGCTTTGGTTCTTCTGTGTATTTTATGTAAGCTACACAACGGGTTAAGCTATCTGATGTACCCAATGGGGGGTTGGTTGGGGGGGTTGGTGTACAACCAGCCAGTCGTGAGTTAAATGGGAAAATCAAGGCTGCATTACGTCATTGCTTGTGTTAAGGTTTAGAATTGTTATGGATTTGACACTTAATATGCAAATTCGAGACGAGGGTAACAAGACTAGAGTAGAAAGTATGGATTTTGTACAGTGAAGTGTAATCCATAATCCTAACACTATTCTCCAACTTGGACACCAGTCAATGGAAGCACAGAGTGCAAACACAAACCGTAATCAGTAACGGAAATTGGTGATTGTGCATTACATTACTCATTACATGTTGGATTTCTTTTACAACGCTGAGGGATGACACATCTTGACGAAGCCTGTACAACATTTGTACCAAACCTGTGAATTCTTTGTCTGTGCTCCCCTAAAGGCAGAGACTCAAATCTCTTTTGCTGTCGCCTTTTGACGAGTTAAAGTTAAATAATTGATTCACTCTGTCTTCCTGGAGCTCATCACATTTCTAATTACCTATCATAAACGTCTTTGGGGTTTGTCGGCTGTACATTTCTGCTTGATTAAACACGCTTCCGCCGCCGCAGAATTCTGAACGCCCGGCCAATCAGGAGCCAGGACGGCGCTCTGTAGAAATGTGGCTTCTGATGCCAGTTAAACATCACGAGAGCTGGATACATGCGAAGGGAAACCACAGGTGAAGTGCTTGAGCAAGAGCCAAAATAAGCAATTCAGGGTTTTTTCATATGCTTGAAGAGATGGCTTTCCAGCCGCATGTGAAGTTGAACAGAGCTTCGAGAGCTGCCGCTTGTTGTTGTTGTTGTTGTTGTTGTTGTTTTTAAGGCGCAGCGACTGCATTGCGCAGGGAATTATTGTGCGTTTACTGTCGAGTTTGTTCTGTCTACATGCACGCTCACACAACAACTCAGGAATCATTGTTTTCATTACTACATGCTCGCCTGTTGGATCGTATTTTCAAGACAGCGCTTTGTTTTCACTCTTTGGAAACCGCGTGAAAAACCATGTATGTTTGAATCAGCCATGGTCTTCCTCCATTATAGCCATGATGTTTCGGCGGGGGAAGGATTGGTACAGCGATAATATGAGACCTCTTGTCACACCCTCGACTCGGCATCGACAACCTCAGAGGCCAAGCCCATTCTCTCTCTCTGGAGCAGCAAAGGAAACATGTAACATCAATATATGCGCCTTCACTTCTTATTTGTTGTGGTATCCAATGTGTGTGTGTTGGCATCTCTCCATCTCTCAGCGATGAATAAGCAAGTCTCTCGTGCAGTGGCCTTCTGTTACTTTCACCTCACTTGGTTCCAAGGTCATCTGTGTGTGCGTGTGTGTGTGTGTGTGTGTGTGTGTGTGGTGGGGGTGGCGGCGGGGTGGCTCTCAGGGGCATCTAAACACACTGACGATGGAATGATTTGTACTTAAAACTTAGGTTTAACTTGGGAAAGCACATCATTTATTCCAAGTTTTTCAGTCAATTGTGGACCAAAGATAGTTTCAAGTTTTCAGCTTTCCCCAGAAGTTTGGGTGAAATGTACTGTTTTCTATGTGTATTTTGCAAATAAGTTGCAGTATTTGTTTAGCATTATTAATTAAAAAGTCGTCAAATGGGAGACATTCGTAGACACGCCTGCTTGTTCATAACCGTACTGAGGGAACACTGTGGGGTTATTGACGTTTTGTGCGGGGAAGTGTGATGATTGGTCACTTTATGCAGAAATATATTTGTTTGAAATCATGGAGAGTGTGTTCTTTGGAGACAAAGAACAATTTAGAACTTTGTAATCTAGGAAGCAGCTGCAAGATACTGTATATTAACTAGACACACACACACACACACACACACACACACACTTGATGGTGTGACCATATATATAATTGTAAACATGTCCTTGCATAGAATCCCTCTTCAGCGTTTTAACGAGAGTGACGGTGACTTTTGAACTTCCAGTATTTATGTTCTGCGTCACTTAGTGATAACCTAGGGGAGCTGTATATCTGCGCTTAAATGCTTTAGAACAAAAACAGAAACAGCAAATCGTTTTTTTGCTCACCCCCTAAATCCTGGGGTTGTCTTGCCTTGGTGATAAACTGTGCCGCATTCAGGGAGCAATTTGTGTGCATTTGACACACAGACGAAGGTGTGTGTTATTACAGGAGCGTAAGGTGTCAATGTCGGCGAAACATGGAGCGAGGCGCCCGAATTAGCTCTTATATCTTCCTCAACTGAATCAGGTTATCGTTTCAAATAAATACATGAAGCATGTCTTTCATTCGTGTCTCTCGGCCTGTGCCTCTCCCTCTCTCTTGTACCATCGCCGGCCATCATGTGTTTTTCATAATCATTACTGTGGCCATACAGTTCAGCGTCTGCCTTCAGCATATTGGATTGATTCATGACGAGTTAATGAATCATTTGTATGCCAGTGTTCACCACGATGGTCCAGTTACGCTTTAAAGACCGACGGAAATGGAAGAAAATATCCCAGAATTATTTTTTTTTTCAACAAAAAACCCACACTGTCAAATTTATGGTCATTTATGGGCTTGGTAGATTAATGTTCAAGTCATCATAAAACTACCTTTTTCTTGTAACAGCCTCTTAATGCAAACTGAAAAGCTCCATAAATGGTAATATAGCACGGTAATATTCCTGTCCACCTCCTCAGTATCAGCTTGGCTTGTGCCCTGTAGCCAGGATCCAGTTGTATTGCAATTTTATTCCGATATACAAAACATTAGCCGGGATAAATGTGCAATTTGCCAAGTAAAATAAATAAAAGACTGAAATGACTTAATAACTATACTAACTTAAAAACGATGATATAAAAATACAAAATGTAGTGGAAATTACTTTGGTAGAAAGGAGAAGACGGCATGATCCTGGGGACTCCAGAAAGGGGGCCCTCAAGACTCCTGACACATCTTCAGTCCTCAGACACGTTTTTCACAGCAACACCTATGTGTCAGGTAAAGGCTTTTTAATGTCGTTTAAATCCATTTTGATTGAAAATTGTACATAGTATATATCTGTATATTTGTTTTCTTCTAATCACGATGTGGATTTATTTATTAAGCCATGTGTTTAAATGAATGAATACATATTGTTTGTGACAGATTATATTTGAATCAGAATTATGGTTCTATTTCTAATTCAAGCGGTGACAGTTCGGGCACCGAAAAGCACTGACTGGTCATTACAATACAAATGAATGTGACTTCAGGGCATTGATGCACAGAAGTGCAATCTGGTGATTTGCACAGTTTCTTCTCCTGAAGTATGTATTTGTTTCCCCCTGGCTTTTATTAAATAATACGATGAGCTCGGTTGAAACACGGCCACAATTAACGTGAGTAATTTCGCCATTAAATGAAACACAAAGTGGACACAGATGAAATGAGTTCTGGACCACTTCCTTGAACACTCAGACACACCGAATACAAATATGCATCCATTATACTAAGGAGCAGAACGCTTTAGTCCAATAATAAGTCCATCGTCAGCAGCGGCAATTGGTGCTTGCTAATTGGCTAATGCCTCTCCGGAGTGAACTTGACGAATCGGCTCCACAACGTGAGACGACATGGAGAAAAAAAAGGAGGTGACAAATTGTTATCGTCCATCAGACTGCCTCTGATCAAACAGATCGATTCTGGAAATATCAGCGCACAGACAGCCTCGGGATCCTGGAAACGGAAAGAACGTGTCGACAAGGTTGAAAGTGAAAAAGAACCAAACAACACAAACGCCGGCACCTTGATGTCAGTACTACGGAAATCAATAGGCTGACCCATGAGGGTTAACTGGCACATTTCGTCACACGTATTTGTCCCAAATAAGTGTGACTTTTAACGGGGATCCCACCGACACGACCAGTACGACGACGCTCGTTTGAGCACAAACGACTTAAGTTATGGACCTGGAAAATGGAGTGTTGTGTCCTGTATTTTTTGTCCTTCGTGAAGCTGAGAATAACTGCACCCCCCCAACCATAAATAAATAAATATCAAATATATATAAATAAGTACAACTTTCACACATGAGCCCCAGCGCACCAGGGAGCCCATGTGCACCTTTGTGCGCCCCCGTCACCTGTCGGATCGCCTTCAAAAGGAGAGAGTGTGTGTGTGTCCTCCTTTCACGCCTCGATGGCTTCCTCTCATTTCCTCCCTTTCTTCGCGGACCCCGCCGAGGCACACGGCGTGCCTATCCTCCGCCACCCGGAGCAGCGTGCCGTTCAGCCCTCTTAGACTCCGCGGTGTTCCATGGCGTTCCCGTCGGCCCCGTCTGTTTTGCCCCCATGGACACACAGTGAGGACACCGCCGTGCCGCTGTACGGAAAGCCCTCGTACGGCGGGAAATACGACCATTATCGGATGGATGCATGGCGTTTTATTTTTTTTGGAGAGGAAGCTTTGGACCGAGTTCATGATCTATAGCTTCTGCAACTGTACTGTACTAGAAGGGAGAAGTCACGAGCAAAAATGGATTGTTTTGTTATCATTCGTGCTTAATCAAAAAAAAAAAGGTTGGCATTACCCTTCTCCCAGCTAGAGGCCACTCGATAATGAGTCTGTTTTAGGGCAGATAAGTGGGAGCAAGACAAGTTCAGATCTACCATCTGGGATGCCTTTGGGTGGGGGGGGGGGGTTATGTCTGAATGGTGATTTCTATCTATCTCATCTATTATATAATCACCTATAATGATCATATAGGTCTGCCATAACCCCAACTGTTTTATATTCTATGAAGGATTCCTTTAGGCCTTCGTTAATGTTCGCTCTTTCACCTGTGCTTTATTTATTCTGTTGTAGGGTTTGTTTTACTTTGCCTTATTTTGCGGAATGTAAGGCTCCTAGTCCTTGAATTATTACTTCATGTTATTTCTTTCTAATAAATACATTCTTTATGTTTGTCCATGTATTTTGTTTTACCAAGATGCTTGCCTTCTGTGTTGCTGTGTTGCTGTGTGTTTCCGTTCAGGGCAGGTGGGTTCACCGGGGGACTCCGTCTAAGTAGGCCTCACGAACAGAGATAAAGTCAAAGAAGTTGTTGAGACACAAACGCAGGGACAGGAATAGAGACAGAGACCCGTTACGTTCACCAAGTTAAAGAGAAACAGGATGAATTTAAAGGAGCGGCAGACTCAATGCGTTCTATGGTGTCGACGGAGTCGACGTGAGGACCCTATGCAGATCGGCAAACAGAGCAGATAGCGGAAAACTGTTATTCTGAAGCGACGTGGAAGTAGGCGACAAGGGTGGGACACGGATTGAAGGTGTGATATATAGGGGTGTGCGCACAGGTATCAGCGAGCAACGAGGTGAAAGATAGCTTGAGGGGTGGAGAGGTGAAAAAACAGGGATCTGTCTTGGAGGTGAACTGCTGTCACGTATAGTTCTTCTGTCCTTTAAAACTTCGCTGTGCGTCGCGCGGAGGACAAGATCCGACTCCGTGGAGCACAAAAGAAGTCGTCGCGGAGCGTTGTCACTGTGGAGGTGACTGCATATAAGGTCGTTCCCGGGATCACCAAAGATCACCCGAAGAGTTTGTCCATTGGTTATCGCAGCACACGATATATCACCTCTGATTGGCTGACGTGGTTAATACCCGGTCACCTGCTGATTAAGCATTGATAATGGATAATATTGAAATGGAGTTGAATGGCTGTTTCAACCCCCTTGACCTCAAGACGAGGTCAAGGGGGTTGGTTCCCTTTTAAGGAAAGACCAGGATGAGTTTGGGCCAGTAGGGAGATGTCCACCACCTCATGCATATTCTTTATAATTACCGAAAGCAACGACGGCTGAAAGGTGATCTGCGCGACACCGCGAGGAAGGAGAAGGATTATTAACGACGTAGAATTGAAGGATGATAATGATTACGTCTCGCTTAACTTGGATGTTTTATTATTAACATCTGAAGGGGATTTCAAAGATTTACAGTGAAGTGTTGGTGGAAGCACAAATTAATGTGTGTACTTGGGACGGGCGTTTCAAGCTAGAATATTCAATATTGGGATATTCACTAAAACTATTTGTTCCCCCACCGCCTCGCAGGATGCAATAAAAGGAGAGTCCCCATTAATTTATACAAGTCTGTCTCACAACTTTGCCCTTGTCTTGAAAGTTAGTGAAAAAGTGTTTTAGTTCGAAAGACAAATTAATATTCAACAGATATTCATGCTCTGAATTAATTATTACAATGCTCTGATGGGGTGAACCAAAGACGTGATCATCGGTATGAGTCCTGTGTGTCCCGTGAAGCATCAATAATCCACACAATAGGTGAATTACAAAGTACCCTTCCCTAAACTAACCTACTTGAACGCAAGTAAACCGGATATGTCTCACATTTCAAAATGTCCACACACCCCCCTCCATGTGTACAAGAGACATGATTAAAGCCAAGCTTCGATTTTGTGTTATACTTCAACATGTCATATACCCTAACCCTAACCCTAATCCTAAAACGTTCACCAGAAGGCCATTTGCAGGCCACAATTACAATAGTTCACGTTTATAATCCATTCCAGCGTTGGCACAAGTAGATCTGGTTGAAGTAATGGATAGAAAATGAGGCTAAAATTAGCAGCAATGATAGGGAGTGGAATGCAGCGGATATAGAGGATTTCTTGGATGCACAGTCGTCCAAAAGTATTCGGCAGGTATACCCACAGGATTTCAAATAATACCAGAGGAGTGCTCTATATGTAGATTAAATCTGCCTGTGATCGGGGAGTGGGATTGATATGATGAGCAGTGCAAATGGCATCGTTTAACCAGAGTGGGTTTGGGATTCTAACTCGAGATGTTGGGGAGAAAAAATTATTAGATTTTGCTTTTGTAAAGTATCAGGGATAACGTACATTTATGACATTGCCTACTACAGCACAATACCCATAAAAAAAAGAGCGGTAAAATGAGGCATCCTGGTACAACACAATGTAAAATGAACAGCGATTCATCGAAACTCACCAGAACAAAATCTGTAAGAATACAATTGCGGTCCGAAAAGAAGCTTGAAAGTTAAAAGGAATGCAGTTGAAGAAGTATTGTCGTGGAAGTATTGTTCGGACTGTATAGGGACCCGAATGTCAAACAACTATGGGCTCGAGGTACAGTTGAAAGGTCTGTGATGTCAGTGGTTTCAGTAGCGTGTGTGTGTGTGTGTGTGTGTGTGTGTGTGTGTGTGTGTGTGTGTGTGTGTGTGTGTGTGTGTGTGTGTGTGTGTGTGTGTGTGTGTGTGTGTGTGTGTGTGTGTGTGTGTGTGTGTGTGTGTGTGTGTGGGAAGGAGAAGCCTGATGTGTTTGTGATGAAGTTCACAGTAGTTCATAACTCACACGCTTTAGGGGAAGTACTGATCGCCAGGAGTGAGACTTCAGTGGAAGTCAGAGCCAGTTACAGTTAAATAGCAAGTTTATTAACTCTCATGGCTCCAGGTTGAGGGTGTCTGGGGGATGGATTAAGATGTTGGGATGTGCTGGAAGATTTGGGAAAACAAACCAACATTTAAGTTGTACTGCGTTGGAAGGGAAGGTTGATTTGTTTACTGCGGCTTGGTGATTACAATCCTGACGTCAGGTGAACAAACAAACTATTACATTGAGTTGGATAGCACATCTCTGTTGTTGCGTTAAATCCTTACCATGGATTCTCACCATATATATATTTACAATCTTTATTATAATAATCTTTCATTATCTTGAATCGGAATGGCTTCAGGATATGTAGATGCACAATGCACGGCTGGTTTGGACACAGAAAACACACACACACACACACGCACGCACGCACACACACACACACACTTATAGTAATTTGTATATCTTTATAAGAACAAAGCCTATGCTCTGAAAGGAGGGACTCATAATTCAGATTTTTTTTACAACATCAGTCGACAACAAACAACAAGAAAAACATTCAAAAAGTACAGAACTGAGACACTTCAGGGATCAGGCATTTCAGCTCCGATTAATATCCTTAATACAACATATATTATATAATGTATAATATGTCTAGGGAGCAGCCTCTGCAGAATGAACTCTTGACTTTAGAGCAAAACCTATCATGGCTGTGTTATTAAAAAGAAAGCTAAAAAACAGTGAACCCTTGGAAAGACACTTGTTTCTCAGAATCTGCCGCAACCTTGATGCTTCTCGAGGTGAATATGGTGAAAATGATCTCGAGGTGAAAATTATCTGGTGAATAAAACATACACAGGGTTTAAAGGATGGGTTGTAAGTGCAACATCAAGGACTGTAGTGCAGTCAACGGGTGGAAACAATAGACTTATGAAGGGAGCGCTGACTTTCTGACCTCACTGAGGTCCGAGGTCGCGGTGACTGGACCGAGGAGACCGAGGAAACAGCCGGGTGGAAGAAGTACGAGAGAAAATGAAAGCTTTGATCAAACTCTGTTGTCACTTTCCCGGTTTGAAAAGAGACTCACTGCAGTCTGTGAGCTACATCCCATTTTTCCCATGTGACAAATCCTTATGATTATGGATTTACAGGAATAAGCAAGAGCGACATTTTCCAACTGAACAGAGGATTTAAGTACGGCTGTATGCGGATAAAACAATCGGCAGAATACAAATTAGAGATTGGATTGTCACGGGGCTCGTAAATCTGATGCAGTTCATTTAAATCCAATAATTAGGTGACAGGGAAAATGAGGTGGAGGAATTATAATATAATGATATATTTTTGGAATAAAGCACAGTCACGAATATTTGGCAATTCCAACTTTATTCTTTATTCAACGTCATTGGCTATGCGAGCTAACTATTGTACCTATTTATTTTTTTCTTATTAACCCAATTAATTTTCTATTTAACATTTGAACATTTCAAAAATTCTACAGGGTTTTATATTTAAAAATACAATCAGGTGATGTTGCTGTTTCTTCCTCAGTGGAACTTGGTATATGGGCCTTATTTGACACGCTGACAGAAACGTGTGCATCCGAGTTGGATCATTCACCGACACATACTGTCTGTTCTTGCATATTTCTAGTTCTCTTTTTGCCATGTACTGTATTTGGGAAGGTGAAGTTTTCTATTACCATTGTTTGATCATTAACATCTGAGTATAAATAAGCAACGATGTCAGTGCAACCTCGCGCCCGATTGACACACAAATTCAAAGGATATTCACTCTTCTTCCAGCGATTCCTGGGGAAGGGGGTCGTGGCATCGGGATTTTTCCATTACAAGGGATCAACAGACTCACGGCCCTCAGAATACGTGGAGTTCAAGCTCACATTTCAATCTCAACATCTACGACAGACATACACATTTCAATAACATTGCAAAACTGCTGAAGTAGTCGGGGTGGGAGGGGGTGGGGGTGGGGGGGCTCTTGTTCTGGCTTACACATGCAATGTTGAAATTAGTTTTACTTTAATATTCACCATATCTTTTGCTTGCTCAATGGCTTTTTGACAAGAGAACTGATTTAGGTCAGTGTTGCTTTAAAGATGGAAAATGTGACGCTGTTTCACAGTTTTGGTTCACTGAATATCACAAATTATTTTTGATAGATTATAAAAACGGTTGATTATTCACAGTAACGTTATCATGCAGCCAAGTATCTAGGGCCGGCCGTAAAAAGCGCTAGCGGCAGAATTTGAACCGGCAATAAATGTTGAAATACTGAAGCAAAATGTGCAAATAAATGTTATTGTGGTCAGAGGAACTTCCACAAATGAGTCATTAAAACGTAATTGCCGCTTGAAATGTCATCGCATCCTCATTTCACATATGCTTCAAGATCATGACGTTGATGTTGGATATCGTGTTGTGATCTTCACTGACCAAGACTGAAATGGAACATTTTATGGACGTTTCTTGAAAAAACAATTTACATATTATGTATAAAAGTGGAGATTGATTTAAAATGTTTTTCCAGGATGTCAGTCCTGTGTTTTGGAGTAAACGTATTGAGCCCGGCGTGTCAAGTGATTTGGACTGAGCTGTAACATGCAATATTATCACTTCTGTCGCTTGTCTCCACTAGCTGCACACAAGGGTATTCCTGAGGGGATGGAAGAAAGTCTCTCGCTAAATGCGCACGGGCTATTTAAATATATCAGAGCCCACCTGCCTCTCCTTGTCTTGCTGAAACAAAGTAAAATAAAAATGTCCGCCTTCACCGTGACTTGACAAAGTTCCACTCCAATGCTCAGATGTTCAGTGTGTGTCCTCAGCAAAGTGATACCAGAAACCGCAATGCAATTAGTTTTCAGCTGTTGTGGAAACTAAACTCCCACTGGCTTTCTGCCAGTGTTTCCAGCATGATTTCAACATAACCCTGTCAGGCTTGCGTTGCATTCTCTTCAATCTGTTACAGAACTTCTCAGCCCATTTTTATACCGTTCCCTAACACCTACTCAGAGAGTTTTCATGTAATGCAGCAGATAACGTTGTGCCAATATAATGCCCCTTCTAGGCTTCTACTTCTATATGTGGCGCTCTTAAACTATACTGTATGTGAACGTAATCCTATCAAAATTCATGTGCATTATATTTTATATATATATATATACACTTTATATGTACAGTATATCCACTTCTCGTAGCTCTCATGCCCACATACAGTATGTCTTTGGGTGTAATGGCTGCTAATACAGCGGAAGCAATTTCCTATGACCTTGTTAACCATCTTGGCCTCGTTCTCAACCGTTTAAAAACTGTCATCCCGTCTCCATAGCGGACAACCCTAGAAGTTAACGCTTAGTTACGCCCCGGTTTCACTTACAACCCTCAGAATGTTCCCTGTTATTGTTCCTGCAATTGTCATGTAAAACACAGCGGTTTTGGTGTTGCAGTCCCGTCCAGGACAGGAGAGTCACCCCCCAAGCTTCCACAAGAGACTCAAGATTCACCGGTTCAGAGTTCACCTGGACTCTGTATCGCTTAATTCCTTTAACCGCCATCGCCTCTCTTCCTTAACTCACTTCTACTTACCCAAATCGGGGTTTGAATCCCATCCCCTCTTGCATCCTTACCACTTACTTGTTTGTATGTTTGTATGTCCTGTTACTTAAAAATAGTACTTAGCATCATGGAGCATCTTATCCCAGCCATCTTGCTATTTACCAGCAATTACGAGTTGTTATGTTAACCTAGAAATGATGAAGTGCTTGAAAATGTAACCACGTTAAATTTGTCTTCGAATTTGTCTTCAGACAAATTTACTGACTGTCAGTTACTTAAAAAGCGTCTGCTAAATGCCCTAAATGTAAATGTCATTATTGTTGCAGATGTACACACGTCAGGGATGGGTCACGGAGAGGAATAATACAAGCTAAAACCCTTTCATTCATATCGGAATACTATATATTTTGCAATATATGTAATATTGTGCATCTTCATTGTGTGCAATGTGCCACTCGCTATGCTGTGATGCCTCCTGGTCGATTCCAGCGTGTTGTTTGTCTACAATACCAAGAAATACTAGTTTTGTGAGACTCTCAGCATGGCAAGGATTGTTCTCTTGTCCTCTTTTAAATGGCGCATTTCCCTCGGTGTGAACAATGCAGAAAGTTAACTTGCAGTGATTCTGAGATTGAACTCCTGAGTTGTTTTTCACAGAGCGCCTGAATGACTATCTGATAGGTGTGGTCGACGCTACAGCGAGGAAGATTGGTCGTTGAAGACATAAGCTGCATCCCAAAGTCCTGCGTGAAAACTTTGAAAGAGAAAATTGACTTCTATGGAGATGCTCACGCCGTGCCTTGACTTTATTTTTGGCTTCATATTGGATGAATTTCACACATTGCAGTCATGTCTCAACACATGTGTGTAGCAGAACACTGCATTCAATATTTTTGGAGTAAACCACAATGATGAATACTTTGGCTATGCCAACTTTAAGCTTTATGCTTCGTTGGCTATTCTACCTAACAATGTTAGTGATGCATATATTTTGATTAACCCGGAGGATTATCTGGATGTATTGCCTAACATTTGAACTCGATTAAAATGTGGGAGACACTGGCGCTGCTGATCCTTTCTGCAATTTTGTGGAAAAAAAAGGTCCCCTGTCTAACATTTGCAGATGATTGTGTGTGTTACAGAAGGCCACAAAGGATACCTTTTGACATTTCTCAGAACTATCAACTTTATTTCTTGAGGGATCCTTGACATTTGGGTGGCCGAGCAGCTGAGAAATGCAGTTCACCGAGGCCTAGGCTTTGGGACGCAGCCATTCTCTCATCATAAACCCCACCGCTGTAGTGATGTCGTGCTGTGACTTCACGTCATCTACAGAAACCACGTCCTCGCACAGTGAAATATTGTTGAATCACCAAAAGGCGCCACACTGTAATTCCGTGTACACTGTAATTCCACTGTACACTTGTCAACAGTCGGGAGATGATGACGAGATCAGGAGTGCAAAGTGCAGAGAGCAGCCCAGCTATCAAGGCTTATCAAGGACAACTGCAATCAAGCTAATGTAGTTTTCTGTTTTGCGAGTGTGTCTCCTTTCAGGGCCATCACTCGAATCTGACTATTAGCGCCAAGTTAGTTTTTTGGTGAAGCGTGTCTGTTACAGCATGTCTATTTACAACTTTACTATTTGTCTGACTCCAATGTGACCTGCAGAATGTGAGTGCTTTGAGTGACCAATGGCTTATTTCGTTAGATTGTTTGTCTTGCAACTGGAAGGTTCCCGGTTCGATCCCAGCTCCCCCGTAGCTAAGTGTCGAGGTGTCCCCGAGCAAGACAGCTAACCCCAACGGATCCTGACTCGCTGGTTGTTGCCTTGCGTGGTTGACACCGCTGACTGTGTCTGAAGGGGTGAATGTGAGGCAATGTGAAGTGCTTTGAGTAAAAGTGCTCGAAAAAAGCGTTCCATTTGCCATTCTATAAGAGTCAATGAAATATATCCGGATAAACCATTGAGAAATGCTGTGAAACGACACCATGCTTCCCTGCATATCAGTTGACACATGCATACATTCACAACCCACCACCACCACTACCACCACCACATACACAAACACACACACACAAACACACACACAATTTACTCGATAAGTAAGTGGCAATGCTGCACTATGTTTGCAGTATTGCTGCTTACCATTGCAGCTCCTCTGAACCGGCTCCAATGATCTGGAATTACAAAATACATGTTTTGTTTTATTCAGGGAATGCCCACAGTGTGTCGGCCTCTTTAGCCACAGGGAAGAAATCAAACATTTCTGAATAAACCAACAGCAAGCCGTAATGATAGGGATGGTAACAGGGGGGGGGTAGATAATATATGTAAGAATCTGTTTGCAGTCACAGAGGGGGGGGGGGGGGGGGCAGAATGTCCCGGCCCGCGGGGGTCAAGGGAACTCGGACATTTCAGCCACGTTCGACTTAAGTGATGACACATCTGCCGATACCGTTGACTTTTGCATTAATGCCTTGCTCCGTCGAACCGGTCGGGTCTTAATTATGAAGGTGAAAGACCTTGTGCGGCGTAAAAGGTCAGGGCACATGGCACAACTAAATCATGCGCTCTTCGCCGTGACACAGTTCACGCCCTGAGACACACACACACACACACACACACACGCGCACGCACACACACACACACACACACACACACACACAGAGGACAATTTGCATTGAAGCAGTCTTGTTTTTTAATAACCTTTTAAAATAAACCCTTTGGGGGAAAAATCAAGACACGAAAGACGGGATGCATTGACACACACACACACACACACACACAACACACACTTCTCCACGGCCAGCGATCTCCCCCCAGAGACCGGCCGGCGACCAGTGACGCTGTCATGTCATACAGGGGAGTGCGCCCCACCCCCCCACGGCCCCCGCCACGTTTTTTTTTTTCCAACCAGCCACTGAAATGAGAGGTGATGACGCATGGAATATCGACCCACCCACACATCTGCATCTTCCAAAAGGACAGGGACACAGCCACATCGATTGACCCCCTGCACCATGGGGGATAATATTTAAGCGCCATTCAGTCGATCAGAGAAAGAGAGAGAGAGAGAGAGAGAGAGAGAGAGAGAGAGAGAGAGAGAGAGAGAGAGAGAGAGAGAGAGAGAGAGGAAGGGGGAGGCGCCCCGCCCCATCGCTCGACATCAAATAGTTGACAATAAAGAGGCAGCCATTACTGACTAAGCAGTATTCAAATCGGACCGTTTAGCCTAAGCCGCAGCGGGAAATGATTGCAGCCCGGGAAAATGCTGACTGAAATTTTAATAAAAAATAAAAAATAACGACATTTATATTTAGATAGAGTGTGGCTTTCAATGTTGTGTGTCAACAGAACTGGGTGTACGTGTGTGTGTGTGTGTGCGTGTGTGTGTGTACGTGTGTGTGTGTGTGTGTGTGTGTGTGTGTGTGTGTGACATCGAAGTCTCCCCTTCACCAACTGCAAGGAACCTTGGCGTGGTACTGGATGACCTGCTGTGCTGCAACGCCAACATCACCTCTGTGGCCCGATCTTGTAGAATTGCTCTCTACAACAGCCGCAGGATCCGGCCCTTCCTCACAGGCGAAGCGGCACAGATCTTGGTCCAAGCGCTCGTCATCACTCGCCTCGACGACTGCAACTTTCTCCTGGCTGGACTCCCTGCCTCCACAATCAAAAACCCTTACAACGTATCCAGAAGGCAGCGGCGCGCCAGGTGTTCAACTTACCAAAATTCTCCCAGATAACCTTCCACAACCTCCACTGGGCTCCCGGTAATCGCTCGCATTAGATTCAAGACACTGGTACTGGCCTACAAGATGGAACTGCCCCAATACCTACCCCCAAACATTACTCAGACTCCATGCCCCAGCTTGAGCACTCCGCTCAACAACTTTGGCGAGATGACTGGTACCGCCTTCACTAAGAACAGGCAAACATCGCTCTGCCAAGTCCCAACTCCTCTCTATTCTGGCTCCTCAGTGGTGGAATGAGCTCCCGGCTGACGTCAGGACGGCAGAGTCGCTCGCCAGCTTCCACAAGAGACTCAAGACCCACCTGTTCAGAGTTCACCTGGACTCTGCATAACCTCCCCGCCTTCCCTCTCCTAACCCAAGCACTAACTTACATGTTTGTACATCTTGGCATTATTAATAGTACTTAGCATTGTTTATCATATTGTATGTTCTTGTTTGTGCACTCAGAACTTCCACTCTTAACCCAGCTATTATGCAGACAACCTAGCAATTATGAAACTGGTTCTATTAACCTTGCAGCTATGAATGCTTGAAACACGTGCTCTAGTCTTCTTTTTATGTACCACAGTGTTATATCGCTGTCTCTTTCAACAAATGTACTCTTTGTAAGTCTCTCTTTGGATAAATGCGTCTGCCAAATGCCCTAAATGTAAATGCTAATGTAAAAAAGGTCAGTTTGTCAAGCCCTTGAAGCGCCAAGGGTCTCCGTGCATCACTTGATGACCGAGCAGCAGACGAGGCTCACGAACGACCCGGTCGGTTCTCACTCCTCCTCAAGAACGACTCCCAAACACGGTGTCATTTTGCATAAACAGCATATTAGACTGAGAATCTTCTCATGACTCTTTCTCTGCAGATCAGTGATGCCACCGGACGGATCAGTAGTTCATGGAAAATGTGCTGGAAATAATGATCAAGATATGAATAAATAATCACTGCAGGTGAAATGCAGATGTATACACAGTGGGGGGGGGGGGGGGGTGGGGGGGTGGTGTGTGTGTGTATGTGTGCGCTTCATGTCCACATGTTATTTGTTTGGTCGCATAATCAATGCACGACACAAGGAACCTTTATATCCTCCAATATGTCACCCGACACAGAATGCGTCTTCACATTCAAATGGTGACACGGTGTCACCACGGGACTCGTCCTGAACGTCTGATACTAAACCAAAGAGCTGATTCTCATTGGCTGTCAGCATTCTTGTAACGCATCCACGGGTTTATTCACTTCGGTCGCCATGTCTGTCTTTTTGTAGACCCATTAGACACATTTTAAATTGTGTCGTTGGCTGTTGTTCCAGAAGTACGGGCTTTGTGCCCGCGGTCTTGTGAGTCGGTGCTTGGCTCGCATTGTCAATCAAAACCTCTCCCTGACAAGTCGTCGGTTCTCGGCACAGTTAATCAAGGCTTTCCAGTCTGGGAAGGCTGGGCGCTGCGACACTGCAAATCGCGCGGCTCTGACCTTGGCGCAGGGTAGCTGCTCACGTCCGGCTTCCTTTTGGATGGCGGGGGGTGGGGTGCGGGATTTATCGAGTGACACATCTACAGTATCTCCACACATCTAGAGGATGCTTACACACATCACAGCGGATGGGCCATTGATCATCTCTTAACACCCCGCGCCGCGAACGCACATCTTTGTGTCGTCGTCCCCCCCGAGAGTGAATCTGTGAATACACGCTGCCGGCGGGAGGGAGGGGGGGGTCACGGCCACACCGAGCAGCAACCTATTCATCTGATTAGCGCCGGATTCGTAAAGTTAAGGTGGCATTCGCTGTTTTGCTTATGGTTATTCCCCTTTTATATCTATCCCAATGACCTCCCCAGGCACCCCCTACGGACTCCCTCCTGCTGGCTGATGCAAAGCTTTGTTTTTCCACCCCCCCACCACCCACAGGCAGGAGGGCAGAGAGAAAGAGAGCGAGAGAGATAGAACGAGAGAGAGAGAGAGAGAGAGAGAGAGCGAGAGAGAGCCTCCGGACGAGGAGTGGCTATTTATAGAGGCTCTGTGTGAAGCTGCTTCCCCTCGCGTTGCCTTTGCACTTCTTATGCCGCCGCTCATTAGAGCTGACCTGTCCACTGGCACACACACACACACACACACACACACACACACACACATAAATACACGCAGGCGCCTACACACACACACACACACACACACGCAGGCGCCTACACACACACACACGCACACACACATCCAGGATGTTACTAAAAGAGTTGTCAAGGGGAAAATAAAAACGTAAAACCTCACTGGATGCATTTGTAAGTTTGCTGTGATTAAAACATTCGTCTGACACTAAATCAACAAGTATGACTGATTGGAGCGTATTGACCCCGTAATGGTAACTCACTCATATTCATTTACGGCGACGTTGTGTGAATACGGAACGGCGGGGGGGCGGGTGGGCGGGCGGGTGGGAGTTTGCCGCGCGCTCGTGTGGCCGTGTGCCGTGACATCATCTGCAATTTAGATTTAGTGGAGTGGGAATGTGTTGCTTACCTCATCGGCATCAGCATCAATCATTGTGCATTTACTTCACTAAGCTATAAGAGAGGAGGCCGGGTTCGATGTTCTACCGTCTTAATGAGAAAACGGTTCCAACTGAATTTGTCCCATAAATCATCGCCCCCAAAACACTTTCGAAAAGTACTACCTCTCCGCCAGACATCTCTTTTTTTTTTTTGTGATTCAGCGCTTTCTTTTTGAGAGAACTAATTTTAGCTGACGTCGGACAAGCTTTATTTAGAGGGCTTTGTGAGGCTCAAAGAGGCATAACCTGTATCTGCTGGTGTTAGGGTGTGTTTGAGTTAAGAAAATTGGCTCCTGGAGTTTCCCCCCCCCCCGCCGTGCGTGCTTGAGTTTACAGACAAAATAAAGCCACGTTCCGATCGAGAGCTCGATGGCGCTTTCAAACTTTGTGGAGCCGAGGCAATATTCAAATATTTTCGGAAGTGGCGGCGTAATTTATGTTACCCGATCTGTTTACACTTTGTATTCCCCTTTTTATTCCGCCGCTAAATGTTTGCGACGTTACCAATCCTAATGAGGCGAAATGCAGACTTCTTTCAGCAGCATTTGTGAACGCTCTACTTCAACCACTTGTCATAACCCCAGGTGTCGTTTTCTAATCAAATGTTCATTTATTGTCACCTTCCTTTCCCTCTGACTGGCAGGCTCAAACCGTCAGGGTTTTTTTTTTCATTCCCCATTGCTCAGCCCATCTGCCATTGTGGGAATCATTTCAAGGTTGCGTATGCAATTTCACACCACAGTAAGCTAGACTGGGGTCCACAGTGCCCCCCATAGGGTCTCGCTGTGCGTAACTAGAAGCTGGTTGAAAAAGCAACGGCTTAGAAGCCAAACCCTGTGAAGCAGGCCAATAGGATGCAATGTCAAGTCTCTGCTATATGCGGTCAGAGGTTTTGACTTAAGTCGTCGGCAGCTCTCAGCTGATTGTTATGTTCTCGTGTCCTTCACGCTCTCTTACGTATGCCAACGTTTCCCATTTCAAAGCAAACCGTTTGAAGGCAAAATGGTTCCCCTGGCCTCTTTGTCGCAAAGCAAAGCCATTTTGGTCTCATTTCCTTCATGACTGGTCATATTTACTGGGACCTTCTTGTTGACATGTTGTGTTATGAAGTGACCCCTCACACTATCCATGTGTAATATGTACCATGCGGTGAATTCTGAGCAGTGTCGTTTTTGGAAGTGATGTAACTGGTTTGAATCCTGTTTCAGCCCAAGTATTACTGATCACTGATTTTTGTCATTTTTGTCAACTTTATTCTTCATTCTACGACTGACACGTCGACATACATGTCGGCAACTATGGTTCCATTCTGAAATTGTACATTCTACTCATTCTGACGCTCAGTTGGACAGTTGTAGAAATGCCGGCATACCTGATTCTTACTTCCTACCCCATACCAAGGGCCGTAGTCAGGGTCAAGTCAATTGTTTAAGCATCTACTGCATTTACTGCATTTACTGCGATTAACTCAATATTATTCTACACACGTAAACTATACAATATCAGTGTCCGAATCAGGCCCGCCATTAGGGTGGGTGGGGGGCTGGGATCATTTCAAAATAAAAATTATTGTGAGTATTGTTTTTATTGGGTTGTTATTGTTATATTATTGAGTATTTATTGTGAGAATAGTATTTGTCACATAAAATCTTTCCTTGACATAGTGGTCAAAAACAGCCCCACCCAGTAAGCATTCAAAATTCAAAGACATTATAAATTACTTCACCAAAAGGAATGTCTGGCGCTGGACATTTGGAGCTCAACACTCGTGGCGCACCAAAAGTAGCCCAACACACTGGAACTACAATGGGATTATGTGGACATGGTTTTCTTGTGTGGTAACGAAAAGGTTAATACAACGGGTTTCATGAGTTAATCGCATTCATGCTGGAAACATGCGTGGGGCAACTATTTTACGATTTTACATTTGCCGAAAATAAATCAGCTATCGGTTATAATACTGCGATGGGTTTAGTATAAATGCATTGGTGTAGGGATGGGCATTTCAAGCAAATGTCTAGCAGTGTATAGCTGCCCGGGAGTCAGTATGAGTCCCGAGCGTCTAGCGCGCAGGGAAGGAAGATAAATCACAAATCATTCAATCAACCAATGTATGGGGACCAGGTTATTCTTAGATGGTGGTGTTCATATTATAATTCCAGCTAGCTCACTAACATACACACACATACAAACTGTTGCCAGGCAGATGAGTTTTCATCTTGTGATTGGATGTGTAATATCGCTGCACTTTGTTAATTTAGTTACTTTAGAAAATTTTTTCAATGTGATCAATGTGTGCTTGTGTGCATGCGTGCATCAAGGAATTGGTATGACTTGCCCAGTCTAAGGTAAAATGGGCGACGGGGGTCCACAGCACACAGTAGCAGCTGTAGACTGAGCTTAGAATGCACGCCTCAAAATCTACAGCCTCCATTAGTCTGAGTTGGCTGTATATTCTGGACCGACATACTCCCATCACAACAACATGGCCAGGGCACACCAGGGGGTTCCGACCTGCCAAACAGACGCAGCAACTGTCTTCTCCCATGTGCGTTCAGATGCAGCCTGACGGAACCAGATTACCATATAGCAAAACAAGGTGGAAGTAGATGCTGAAGGCTGCAGCCGGTTTCAAGTCAAAGAATTAGCGGCACGTCAAGCACAAGACTGGTACCGGCGTCGCTAAAAACAGCCAAACATCGCTCTTCCAAGTCCCAACTCTTCACGGTCCGCAGTAGTGGAACCCCCCCCCCCCCCCCTCCTCTGAATAATCTAGCACTAACCTGGCGTGTTCGTACGTCTTAACATTTATTAATGGCACTTAGCATTGTTGTTCATTCTCAGATGTTGTATCATGCTTAGAATTGCACGCCTGCCCAGCTACTTATGCAGACAACTTGGCAATTATGAAACTCGTTCTATTCGGCTCTTAGTTTGAATTACACTTTTGGGTTTTTCCGTAGAGGCTTGTACTTCGGGAACGAGAAAGCTGCGGTGTGGTGGTGGTGGCGGTGGTGGTGGTGGTGGTGGTGGTGGTGGTGCATTGTGGGTGCGTGGGTTTACAGCGTGTGCATGGGTGGCTTGGGCCCCACAGTCTGTGGGAAGTTTCCCTCCTGTGAGAGCGTCCGTTGACGGCGGATGCTCCTATTTCCTCCCGTGCTTAATGAAAAGCAGGCTACGCTAATTGGGGGACCCTTAATACCCCGCAGATGAACGGTCCAATTTAGAATTAGAATTCCCCTGCCCTCATAGCGGGTTGGCGCGGGCTCCAGCCCAGAGACCTGCAATAAGCAGTTAAAGAAGATGGATGCATGGGTTTTATAAAACACCATTTGTAAATTACATTTGTTAGTATCCAATTACAACAATTACAGCGCAGTACATGTCATGTTAACCTCGCAAAATGTAATATTACTCCGTAGCAAGAGTAAAATACCAACGTTAGAATTATAACGACACATTCGGACGGGAAAACTGACTACTTGAACGAATCTCCGAAAAAGGAACATGGCCCTTAATTCCGGCTTTCCCCTTAAAATAAAGAAATAAATAACGAGCGTGTCCGACGGCGGCGCGGTGATTTGTCAGGCCCCCCCACTCTCCCTTCCCGTTCCCAAAACCCTCCGCTAATGTCCGTTATCGCTCCCTCACCTCCAGTTCCCGGGGGCGATTTCTGCCAGCCTTCTCCTTCCACCACCGCTCTCTGCAGCACACTCGACGGGGCCCTCGATTTAGCACAGCCGAGCTGGCAAATAACATCCACAACGCCTGCGCCTCCGTTCTCGACGCTGTTATGACTGTAATAAGAAGAAGAAGAAGAAAAAAGAAAAGAAAAGGAAAGGAAACCAGGGTGGTTAAAATGTAATGCCGTTGCCCTTGTTTAATGATGGACATAACAGAATATGAACACAAATGGGAAATGTGAATCTACGGTATGCGACGGCGCTGCACAATATTTAAAGAGGTGAAGCCGTCATTAAGCGGAGGTAAGGATTCAAGTAGTTTCTCCAACCTTCAAATTCTTGTTTTCACACTTTTCACACACAAGGTTTCGTCAATTGAAAATCTATTCGTACACACACACACACACACATGCACACCCACACACACTTTTACTGTCGATTGTACACTTGTTGATTACATATCTCGCAGGGTTACGTTCTGTTCATCAGTCGTCCCATTCCCTGAAAGAATGCGAGACCCGGGTTTAAATTAACATAGACACTGAATATAGACGCTGAACGTGTTTCTCTCCTTTGTTTCTCACGTGTTGTTCTCACCTCTGCGGTCGCTCCCTTGACTCCTCGGCGGGTTTCCGGGAGGCTGTTCTCCGCTGTCCGATGCACTCCTGATGGACCTCGATTTAGCCCAGAATAGCGGCCATATCTGTGCGCGCGCTTGTGAAAAACCAGGGCAGTAAAACCTCATGGCATTCCCCCGGCTTAATGAGTGAACCAGGGACATACTATAAAAACTGCAGAAGAGCCAAATGCAAATGCGAAAATGGGCCGGGCGTTATGTGGGATTCACAAAGTTGTGAATGTTTATCCGGAAGATCGTGTTACTTTCTGATTTTAAGTCGATGTAGAGCATTGATATTGTTTTCCCAACCAATCAATTTGAATCGAGTGTTCTTTTTGGGGAGGTACATTAATAAATACTGCCTTATTTTGTGCTGTTTATCTGTGCACCTCATTGCGTCTTAAGCTAAACCCTCTATTCACCTCACCAACCCTTTAAAGTCCATAGTCTCGATCAAACAAAACAACTCAAACTACTACTTTTTCTTACAAACTACTACTTGTCTATTTTTAAATGAAAATGTACATTTTGTCAGCACTAGAACACGCACATACGTCGGTGCACCTTGTCCCTGAGCCACACCATCACAGCTCTGAGAAGGCGTGGCCCATCCTGGATCGTAATAAGCCACGTTTTTTTGTACTTCGTTTCATGCATTCTTCTGCATTCCCGCGCAATACTCCACAAAATCGACTCCACCAGCGTGAAGCACCTCTGTTTTGCGAGGGCATTTGTGATTCCATCTCATCTCGCGGATGGTTCAAGGGTTGTGCACTAGATAAAATGGGCATGTAGTTTCCCCCCGCTGAGGCCTTTCCAGTGTATAACGCAATAATAATAATAAACAGTCACCGCTCCTTCTCACAGAGAATATTCGGCACTTTTCGCAGATCAGGTTAATCCATTTCACTTGGCACAGCAGGTGAACAACTGGTTGACAGCCGCGCACATTTAACCCATATTATCCTGCCAGATGTGCGCACACTCTCTCCCACCTGTATTTGAAATATTTCCTTCCATTGTTCCACACAGTGATTTGGAAATCAAACTCCACGGGGTGAAAATCACCGGATGATTGCGCTATTGCGTTTTTTTTTTATCGAATTTCTCCACAGCAAGTGTGCGTTCGCAGTGCTTCTTTGAATCTGCGCTCAGAAGGACGAATGCAGCAGCAGTCCATTTCCTCCTTTTATGTAATCCAAAATCGTTCAAAGTTTTTGGGGGGCGCCTGAACAGTCAACAAATAATGCATCTTAATTTCTAGCGCAGCAGATAAGACACCAGAGACAATCTTTGACATTTACATTTACATTTAGGGCATTTGGCAGACGCTTTTATCCAAAGCGACTTACAAAGAGTACATTTGTTGAAGGAGAGGCAGCAATATATCACTGTGGTACCTGAAGATAAGAATAGAGCTGTTTTCGAGCATTCATATTTACGAGACGAATAGAACGAGTTTCATAATTGCCAAGTTGTCTGCATAAGTAGCTGGGCAGGCGTGCAATTCTAAGCATGATACAACATCTGAGAATCGAACAACTGATATATTGCTGCCTCTCCTTCAACAAATGTACTCTTTGTAAGTCGCTTTGGATAAAAGCGTCTGCCAAATGCCCTAAATGTAAATGTAAATGTCAAAGATTGTCTCTGGTGTCTTATCTGCTGCGCTAGAAATTAAGATGCATTATTTGTTGACTGTTCAGGCGCCCCCCAAAAACTTTGAACGATTTTGTATTACATAAAAGGAGGAAATGGACTGCTGCTGCATTCGTCCTTCTAAGCGCAGATTCAAAGAAGCACTGCGAACGCACACTTGCTGTGGAGAAATTCGATAAAAAAAAAACGCAATAGCGCAATCATCCGGTGATTTTCACCCCGTGGAGTTTGATTTCCAAATCACTGTGTGGAACAATGGAAGGAAATATTTCAAATACAGGTGGGAGAGAGTGTGCGCACATCTGGCAGGATAATACGGGTTAAATGTGCGCGGCTGTCAACCGGTTGTTCACCTGCTGTGCCAAGTGAAATGGATTAACCTGATCTGCGAAAAGCGCCGAATATTCTCTGTGAGAAGGAGCGGTGACTGTTTATTATTATTATTGCGTTATACACTGGAAAGGCCTCAGCGGGGGAAACTACATGCCCATTTTATCTAGTGCACAACCCTTGAACCATCCGCGAGATGAGATGGAATCACAAATGCCCTCGCAAAACAGAGGTGCTTCACGCTGGTGGAGTCGATTTTGTGGAGTATTGCGCGGGAAGAAGAATGCATGAAACGACGTACAAAAAAACGTGGCTTATTACGATCCAGGATGGGCCACGCCTTCTCAGAGCTGTGACGGTGTGGCTCAGGGACAAGGTGCACCGACGTATGGTGCGTGTGTCTAGTGCTGACCAAAATGTACATTTTCATTTAAAAATAGACAAAGTAGTAGTTTTTGTAAGAAAAGTAGTAGTTTGAGTTGTTTTGTTTGATAGACTATGGACTTTAAAGGGTTGGTGAGGCGAATAGAGGGTTTAGCTTAAGACGCAATGAGGTGCACAGATAAACAGCACAAAATAAGGTAGTATTTATTAATGTACCTCCCCAAAAAAGAACACTCGATTCAAATTGATTGGTTGGGAAAACCAATATCAATGCTCTACATCGACTTAAAATCAGAAAGTAACACGATCTTCCGGATAAACATTCACAACTTTGTGAATCCACATAACGCCCGGCCATTTTCGCATTTGCATTTGGCTCTTCTGCAGTTTTTATAGTATGTCCCTGGTTCACTCATTAAGCCGGGGGAATGCCATGAGGTTTTACTGCCCTGGTTTTTCACAAGCGCGCGCACAGATATGGCCGCTATTCTGGGCTAAATCGAGGTCCATCAGGAGTGCATCGGACAGCGGAGAGCAGCCTCCCGGAAACCCGCCGAGGAGTTAAGGGAGCGACCGCAGAGGTGAGAACAACACGTGAGAAACGAAGGAGAGAAACACGTTCAGCGTCTATATTCAGTGTCTATGTTAATTTAAACCCGGCTCTCGCATTCTTTCAGGGAATGGACGACTGATGAACAGAACATAACCCTGACGAGATATGTAATCAACAAGTGTACAATCGACAGTAAAAGTGTGTGTGGGTGTGCATGTGTGTGTGTGTGTGTGTACGAATAGATTTTCAATTGACGAAACCTTGTGTGTGAAAAGTGTGAAAACAAGAATTTGAAGGTTGGAGAAACTACTTGAATCCTTACCTCCGCTTAATGACGGCTTCACCTCTTTAAATATTTGCAGCGCCGTCGCATACCGTAGATTCACATTTCCCATTTGTGTTCATATTCTGTTATGTCCATCATTAAACAAGGGCAACGGCATTACATTTTAACCACCCTGGTTTCCTTTCCTTTTCTTTTCTTTTTTTCCTTCTTCTTCTTATTACAGGCATAACAGCGTCTAGAACGGAGGTGCGGGCGTTGTGGACGTTATTTGCCAGCTCGGCTGTGCTAAATCGAGGGCCCCGTCGAGTGTGCTGCAGAGAGCGGTGGTGGGAGTAGAAGGCTGGCAGAAAATCGCCGCCGGGAACTGGAGGTGAGGGAGCGATAACGGACATTAGCGGAGGGTTTTGGGAACGGGAAGGGAGAGTGGGGGCCTGACAAATCACCGCGCCGCCGTCGGACACGCTCGTTATTTATTCCTTTATTTTAAGGGGAAAGCCGGAATTAAGGGCCGTGTTCCTTTTTCGGAGATTCGTTCAAGTAGTCAGTTTTCGCGTCGTTTCATTCTAACGTTGGTATTTTACTCTTGCTACGGAGTAATATTACATTTTGCGAGGTTAACATGACATGTACTGCGCTGTAATTGTTGTAATTGGATACTAACAAATGTAATTTACAAATGGTGTTTTATAAAACCCATGCATCCATCTTCTTTAACTGCTTATTGCAGGTCTCTGGGCTGGAGCCCGCGCCAACCCGCTCTGAGGGTAGGGGAATTCTAATTCTAAATTGGACCGTTCATCTGCGGGGTATTAAGGGTCCCCCAATTAGCGTAGCCTGCTTTTCATTAAGCACGGGAGGAAATAGGAGCATCCGCCGTCAACGGACGCTCTCACAGGAGGGAAACTTCCCACAGACTGTGGGGCCCAAGCCACCCATACACACGCTGTAAACCCACGCACCCACAATGCACCACCACCACCACCGCCACCACCACCACCGCCACCACCACCACACCGCAGCTTTCTCGTTCCCGAAGTACAAGCCTCTACGGAAAAACCCAAAAGTGTAATTCAAACTAAACCAACACACCAAGGCTCCTGCTGAAATGAGTAACGCTGTGGAGAAATGCACTGCACAATCTGTTCCAGTGTGGGTACATCCGGCTCCCTTTGCCCCCCCCGGCTCGTGGGGGGAAGGCAGCACGCCCCGGTCTAATCACTGTAGACTACAGTAGAGCAGTGGCTGCTGTGTCTGCAAAGTGGTGTCGTCCCCCTTGGGAACTCACAACGATCCAGACCTGGCAGAAGATCCACTGAAGCTGCGGAGAGACGAATAACGGAGAAGAGAGAAAATAAAAAGGGTGGGGGGTGGGGGGGGGGGGGGGAGAGTGTGGAGGGCGACGAGGCAAAAGGACTAAGTTTGGAAATTACTGATGGAATGGGAAAATACGTGCAAGTTCGGGTGGCCTTGGCAGCTCTCGAGCCAGAGGAGTTCTTTGCGGACAAACTTGTTTTATATTCAACACGGTTTCGCTTTGATCACTGAGCATTCCATTAGTTAAGACCTGTAGGGTTGCCAGGGAGACGGGAAAATCGGAATTTTCTGCGAGAAACCGAAATAAGGCACGGCCCTGCTTTTGAATTTCAGTCCACGCAAAGTTCGTACGGCCGGCATCTGCCGAGACTTTGGCAAGTCGCAATGCCTTGGCGCTGCAAGAAGTGCCGGAAAAATGAGAGTTTGCGAGGTGTGCGTTTGTTCGGATTTCTCTTGGTTTTTTTCGCTGGAAGTGAGCGGCTGGCTTTAGTCAGAGGGCCGTGGCTACTAGTGTGTGACCCAGGCGCCCAGAGAAGCCAGAGCCCTCTGCGTGACACACTGAGGACGGGTTGGGATTAGACGGCTCTTTGTCTTCCCGGCCCCTTCCCGGCCCCTGGCTTCCTCTCTGTATTTGTCTTGACAGCATGAAATGGGTGGACGCTTTTGTGTGTGTGTGTGTGTGTGTGTGTGTGTGTGTGTGTGTGTGTGTGTGAGCAAGTGATAGTGCCGGTTATTCTGAACGGGGATGTATGCATGCATGTCTTTTTGTTGGTGTCGTCGTCTGTGAGCAGAGTTTGGACACACGCATGTAAACTAACGTACACGTGTTCAAGTGTTGTGCAAGACGGGTGAAAACGCTGCCATCTTGGCTTTGTTACCGCTTTGATCAAAACACACTGGGAAATAGCAGGCGAGTTGGAGACAGAAATAGAAATGGACGTTGAGAGAAGGAAGGTAAATAGTGAATGTGTGTGTGTGTGTGTGTGTGTGTGTGTGTGTGTGTGTGTGTGTGTGCGTGCACCCGCACACACACACACACCGCCTTGCCTCCCATAGCAGTAAACCTGGGCCTGCATTCAAGAGCACCACAGCTCTTGCAGGCTACCATCAACACACAATCTGGTTGTTTTTAATTATATAATTATTTATCTTATATTTATATATATATTTTTTTAAAAGGAACAATAATTAAAATGTAAAAAAGGGTTGAAGTTAAAATGTTTAACCCTCACTAAAGAAGGACGTGATCATAGCAAGGATTACAGGCTCCGCCATTGTGGTTTGCTTTGGGACCCGAAGGAGCGTTTGGATCCCAAAAGTCAGACTTATCCACCGGATTGAGGAGCGAGTTGCGCGCCGGAGACCCAAACATAGCACGATGCATGTCAAGCCATGTCGATCATGTAGGAGTGAGAGAGTACAAGTTGAACAAGTTAAGTGAGTGAATAAGAGTGAATGAATACGCCTGAGTGTGTGTGTGTGTGTGTGTGTGTGTGTGTGTGTGTATGTGTGTGTGCATGTTGTGCCTGCCGACCGTAACCCGGCTCGCTCGACAGCCGACGCACACTCGGGATTTCTGGGAGGCGTGTGCTCCGCAGCCCCGCAAGCCTCGCTTATATGCAATCAAAGCATTACGACATAACATGGTTTCTATCAAACCACCCTCAACCCCCCTCTGGGGTTTTAACATTGGATTGTATTGTATATATGTGTGGTATGTGTGTGTGTGGTGTGCCGTATTGTGTGGTGTGTGTACATGTGTTTGTGTTTTGTGTGTGTGTGTATGCGTGTGTGTGGAGCGCTGGCCCGTGTAACTGCCTCGCTCCCATCCCTGAGCTGCACAATCTAAATCGTTGAGAACCGCTGCCAAAAGCACATGAATGCGCCGTCACATATACATTAAGCCCAGCAGGAGCCCCCCCTCCCCCGATAAACCCCCGTCCCCCCGATAAACCCCCCCCCCGTCCCGCCACACACACTCCTGTCGATCACCTCGTCCACGAAGCGGAACATTCCGGGATACAATCGCCGCCCGCTCCACCCAGGATCCCGTACAAGAGATGTCGACCATCCCCCTATACCGCTGCTCCCTACACCTGTGAGTGCATCTGCCAGGGTTTATCCATCTCATCAAAATTCAACCTTCCTCCCTTTTTTCATGGCTGGTCGTTGGGAGGGGGAGGGGAGGGGAGGGGGGGGAGGGGGAGGGGGTTGCTGCAGACAAATAAACCAGCTGTAATGTGTATGTGTCATGACAACCACGCCTGGATTTTTCCTGCAGCCTTGCTAATCACCCTCCGGTCTCCGGTACCATCGTTATCTCCAGCGACCCCATGGATGGTGTATTCCCACCGCCCCTCCCCCCTCCTCCTGTTACATACGCAGCCCTGCGCCCTGCCTGCGGGCTGCACTGTTATCCGCAGTCACTCCGGGTCCCGCGCTCTACCCCGGCTACAGCCGCGGGGCTCCAGCACTGTCTGTTTTGAATCTCCCGTTCCCATCTCCTGGGGAGGATTTGATTATTCATAATGACCTTTATTCTTCACTGTGTGCATGTTCTGCGTTCAAAGATAACGTCGGTGTAAAGTTGTGGCAACGGGATGGGACAGTGTGCAACGCAAATGTGGATTCGAATGTGGAACGTGAATCTATCAAATCGTATTTGTTTGTTTTAAAATCAACATATCTCTTAATAATATCTCGCGTCAAGATAAAAAATAGTTGAAGTTGCATATCGCACACAAATGCTCATTACTTATTGATGTGTTCGTGGTGTGTATAGATAACACACAGCTCCACTCCACAAACACACGTTCACACCCAACCCATTTTCCTGCAGCGGTTATCAATTCATTCCGTCCAACCCCCCGCGGTGCACGTCTAACCCGGGAGACACCCGAGCAAACAGGTCGTCCGGCCGCTCCTGCAGCCCATTTGTTTTTCCCGCGTAGATATTTGCGACCCTCTTGTTATCATCTTGTTATCCTCATAGTGGAGTTGCATTATTCAAATGTTGGATTATGTTCCGTTTTTTTCTTTTTGGACGATATTTTCCTCCGTGCCTCCAGCTTGTTTCTCAACAGTTCATTAATTTTCCATAGCACGGGCAACACTTAGATCCTAAATCATCTATTAGAGTCACAGAGACCGTTACAGAGAATTTGAAGACGCTTAATCACCGAATCGCAGGGAGAAATCCCGTGGCAAAAGAATACGGAACGTAGAGAAAATATTCGATAAACCGATTCTCCCACAAACGTTGGCGGTACAGCCACAAATCCGTGCTTTTTATGCAATGCATCATGGCAATTACAGTCTGACATTTGACAGGGACGGTATCCATTTGCGAACGGCACAAGCAGTTTAAAGTGTGTGCGACTGTGCAATGATAATAATAATAGTAATAATAACAATAATAGTCAAGTCGGCGGCTTCGTGCAAGTCATTAAAGCGGCAGACAGACACAGCGGCATTCGAGAGCACCGTGCTGTGCTGGTCAACGCATTAGCATTTTCAATCTTTCCCCCCTCCCCCCCCTCACTGCTGTTGTCCCCGTGGCCCCCCCGGCCGAGGCAGGAGAGCGGTCACCTCCACTCCCCTCCTGTTGTCGTGACGATGGGGATGGAGCCCCACCGCCTCTGTGGCAAAAAGGACCCCAGGAAGTCAGCGGGACGCGCATTGCTGACGAGCCGCAGCGAGAGGACCTGGCCTGGCCTGGTGAGGTGGGGTGGGTGGTGGGGATGGGTGATGGGGATGGGGATGGGGATGGGGATGGGGATGGGGGAGCCACACCGCACACAGCTGTTCCTGGGTGGTGACCGCCAAGGACTCACAGTGGCGGTAGACCTGGGAGGAGAGAGGGGGGAGGCACGGGGAGGAGCAGAGGTGGCAGAGAGAGGAGAGAGGGCAGGAAAGGACAAAGGGCATGTGGCGAGGAAGAGGAGAGAGGCGAGGAAGAGGAGGAGGGAATGGGTGGGGATGGAGAGAGGACAGAATGTGGTTTGAGGGTTTCACACGTGAACACATGATGCCATTAGAGTGTGTGCGGCGGCGAGGAGGCCAGTCGTCCACGGGGGGAGAAGGCGAGCAGCAAAACCGAGGCTAACCTAGTTCCACGAAGAAACCCAGCCGCTCCTGGAAGGAATATCAACGACAGCGTTGTTGTCACCGTCGACAACAGCAGGGGGGGACGGATGAAAGAAAGGCAGTGTGAGTTAAGATTGTGTAGTGTGCAGGTGTGTATATATATATATACATAGATCTATATATATCTTTATAGATATAGATATATATATATATACTACAGTGAGACCCATGGGATGAAATTCTGCTGAGAGAAATGAGGGGGGAGGGAATGAGGTGTAATGGGTGTTAAGGTGCTGGGAAATAAGGCTATATGCAAAACGGACCTTCAAGTGTGCTCTTGCAGCAACTCTGTGGCCAGTTTAGAGTTAAAAATAGGTATAGGTAATAACGTCATTATTCTCCATTACGTTTAACATCCTGCAAGCTCTTTGACGGTAGTTGAAGGTCTTTTCTACTGACAGAGGACAATGGAATAAAATGTAATATTCAGAGGTACAGGAGCACTCGGAACATGGGATCTGTTGAATAATTATGCATTTTTATTACAGGTGACCTCAAATATTCAAAAGGGAGTATACTGTATGTGTGTGTGTGTGTGTGTATGTGTTTTTTTATGTGTGTATGTAACAGCTGCAATTCCATTAGGAGGATGGGGTTGCTTAATGAGTGATAGCCCAGCATCGCTTGGCTTCTAGAAGGAAGAGCAGAGAAGTTATCCAATATATTTAGTGTGGGTGGAGGATTGGCTCAATCTTCCCGATGCAATTTGCTGCGTTATGTTTTGCTTTCAATACAAGTCCTCATTGTTTGTTTAATCACTGTGGCACAATCCAATAATTTTATTTTGCAAGTGGAGAACAATCTAGGCCCTTAGTCTAGTAGGCTTAGGTTACACAATGTCAGGAAAACAAATTGCAAAGTTTGGCCGCATATCAAAACTGTTTAAAGATGATTAACAAAAAGTCAAATACGAAAACTGTGTCAACGATCATATTTTTTCCACTGGTGATTATCTCTGTCGGTTCTCGGTCGAGCATTTTTGCTGTTCTGCTAAAGTAAATGGTGGCATTTGTTCTATACACTGAAACGCATAAGTAGACTGCATTTGTATTTGTCATGCCAATGATTTATTTCATGGATGGCTTATATTAATTCATTATATTAATTTGATTAATTAATTATATTAGCCTATATTATAGTGTTTCGAGCTAATAGTAGCCTATATTTTTGGCAAATTGAATGCAATGTGAATATTGTATCTGTGGACTGGACAGGGAAAATTGTTGCTTATTATAAAGTTCAAGTTTCAACAGTTTATGAGGTCAAAAAATAGGTCTGTGATTAGTTCGACTGCATTTATCCTTTTCTACAAACAAAACAGACTAAGTGGTTAAGTAAAAGCTTCATCGGTGACGCTAAATACAGATGCAATACTAATGCTAATTACGAGCTATCAAGAAGGCAACGAGATTGTTCAGAAGCAAAATACAGTTTGACAAAAACTCTAAATAGAATAAACTTGCCAGAAATCAGGTGAAGCACATGGGGCATATAGCCTCGGTTTCTCTGGTAATTGACCCCCAGTGTGGTACGCTACACATTGTTATCCGACCCCATAATGAGACACTTTTCCCATAATGCAACGAATCAGGTAGCAGCTCTCTGCAGGTGGGTGGGTCTGGGAGCAGTTTGCCTTTGACTTTGGCCGATACCGTGTTCTGTTCGGAGTTCATAATTTATATCTCTGCTCCATCGCTCCCACCCCGTCATGCTCACACACATTCTGAGCATACTTGGGGAACACACTGTTCCTTTCTACCCATGAGCAAGACTTTGGATTTCTTTCAAGTTTTTCCTCTTTTTAGTTATTTTCTTCAAATTTTGCTGACGAAATTGTCAATCTTTGATGCTGTCAAAATTACATATTTGACTCATTTCAATTTCTTCACATTTACTTCCCTCCTGCAAGATGACAAATGTTGTGATGTAATTTCCATTCAGCTCGTCTCGACTTGCCGTGCATTTTTGGAAAACAACGGAACACCACGGACGCTAAGTGCCAATCTGCCAATCGCAATACAGACGGCATATGTTTCAGCAATTCACCGCTGAACGGAAAGCCACTTTTGTGGGTATTTATCAAAGCCTGACAACGCCAAGGCTTTGTTAATTGGTGGGAGAATGCAAGTCTCTCAGGTTAGGCTTAACATGTTTGTTTTGGTAAGTGTTTTCCAGGGCAGGTTTTCTCTCTTGTGTTGTACTACTCTCCATGTTGGGATATTTAAAAAATAGTTTGCGCATGACTTCACAGAGCAATGTTTTCCTGGCAATTAGGATTGATCAATCGATGTCTCCTCAGCACTACCCATGGTCCCAACTCCACTTTTTGCCTTATTAGTTTAGCACCGGCCCAATACAGGGTAGCTTCAGTAGTTACATTTGAAAGTGCAACGCTCGTTTTTTTTACTCCGGTGACGACAGCAGCGCCAACAGTTGCCCCCCCCACGGTGTTTATTTAGAAAAATACCGCACTTCAACACACGGCATCGGGATTTGACTAATCCGATCGGCTGCGGAGCGAGGTTGCCAACGGCAGACTTCATAATGAGAGAGGCCAATATGGTCTGGCTGTGCGAGGACGGTGGGAGAGGTTGAAAAACGAACCAAACGAAGGTTGACGGGACATGGCGCTTCTTTCCAGTGTTTTTTTCCGGCAGCACAAAAAGCTAAACTCGAGCTGTAGTTCCATTGACCCATTTATGGGAAGTGTTGCTTTCCTGCTCCTGTGTGACCACCAACTCTGCCCACATTGTTCTGGTAGACAGATGGTATGAAAAGTCCTTTTTTCCCCTCACTCTCTCTCTCTGGATCTCTGTGCCTTTGTCCCTCTTGCACTCCTGGGGTTAAATGCCATCTAGCCTGCAGGATGAAGGCTATTTATAAGCTTCCGTACGGCCTAATTACAGTTGGCTACATGTTCCAATAGACATTTGACAGCTCTTTAGAAATATCTAAAATAATATACTGGAGATTTTCCATTTAGATTCTTGATTCATTCGTTAATGTATGCAACAGGAACTGTGTGTGACCAATTAGACTGCAGTGGGCTACATGCATTCTATGAGATCATGCCCTTCAGCTGTGAGTCGTTCACAAGTTCCATCTTGGATTGCTGTGATTGTGTGTTGTCTCGTTCACTTTGTTTTAATCCATCTTCACATTGTGTGCATGATTCCATTGAGTTTGTTGTGATTGTGTTTAATTTGGTTTGTTTGTTTGTTGTTTGGTTTTGTATGCAAAAACGTGACACCTATGGCACAGCCGTGTAGTCGCACTTGCTAACCGGTGCATAACGCACCTGTTTTTTTTTTTTTTTAAGGAAGGCATTGACAAGAGACCAAGGAGGGAACAGATCATGACAGCATTGGCAACGACGCTAGCGTACGATGGCCCGCGGTGACGACCGGCGAGTCTCAAAGAGGCAGGAAAGACGAGACAACAATTGATCATTTATTCCTTACAAGATTTTGGTGATGGCACAGTAAGATTTGAATAGAACAAGCACCCATGATTGTGAGGTTAATAGAACACATTTGAAGCACTCGTGATTGCTCAGTTAACCCCTTGCTCGTAAACAGCAAGACAGCTAACATAAGATGGATTCGTTGCAATAAAATAATGTATTAATTGACACACATTCATTATTTTAGCCGACAAGGCTAACTTCGGCTGCACCCGGATTTGGAGTAGGTGCTAACAAGGAGTCCTATTTTACCTTCACATGGGCAGGGATACATGGCACACTTCAGTGTAATCCTCGGAGGTTTCATTAGTTCTGTTCTGCAAAAAGAAGATCAAGCTAATTTGCCCCCAACGGTCTGACCTCACTGTTCATTAAAAGAGGCATCGCAGAGACCAATTAATCAAAGCATTCCTTTAATCTGTCAAACAAGCAAGGGGGGGAAAAATGAAGAAAAGTTAAGGTGTGTTTCTTCCAACAGATAATCATTGGGGAATTGTTTCCCACAGTCGGTCTCTCTCTCTCTCTCTCTCTCTCTCTCTCTCTCTCTCTCTCTCTCTCTCTCTCTCTCTCTCTCTCTCTCTCTCTCTCTCTCTCTCTCTCTCTCTCTCTCTCTCTCTCTCTCTCTCTCTCTCTCTCTCTCTCTCCACTCTCCACACTCTCTCGTCACGCGAGATGCCGACACACAAGTCATGTCCCTGTGCATTTGTATTTACATAGAATAGATGTAGTGAATGAATATGGGACGGTAAACAATTATTCCAACGCCGAGAGGATGAGGATACGCTTCCCTCAGTTCACTCACCCGTTGTTTTCCAACCTTAGGGGTGAGCATTATTCCGACTGAACATATTTATTGGAACTTTTAGTTCAGCGTGTGACAGCATTTGCATAACCAATGTTCAGCGCTTCCCCCAGTGGTTTGATTGTCATGTTCGGTGACTCTTTAATCAATTTTTCAAAAGTTGTTGATGAATAAACAAACAATGAACTTTGGATGAATTGAATAAAGACGGCTGATACGCCGCGTGTTGTCCTGTTGACGTGTCTCACTCTTTGTGAGCCTGTGTATGCGTCTGGGGTGAAACTATCAAGTGGATTTTCTTATGAACACTCAGAGAAACAATTGCACATTTAATAACGTAGTGGGTGAACGCTCCAGCATTCACACCAATAGGAATAGATCAAATTAATAAATAGAATGAAACAAATATTATGTAGAAATATTATTAGAAATAGAAAGAAAACACTGTAAACATGCAACAGAATACTGTGGCGAGCGCCCGTGGAGGGAGTGAATGGGAACGCCACGACACGGACAAGGGGAGTATTTGTATGTTGTCCCACGACCTGCTGACCGGGGGTCACTCCGGACCACACACCTTTCCCCAGTGTTGGCGCAACTTAACACACATGATAAACCCAACGACTCATGAACCTAATGAACATAATTAGCGTGGCTCCGCCAACCGCCTGGCCGCTACAATACAACACATTCATACAAATCGAATCTGCACTTTATTTACAACCCCTTTAGATTATAGGATCGAGAAACCCAGAGTTTAGAATGTAGACCAGATAAATCCTGTCATTGTAGGGACTCTGCGCTGCCTGTATAATTAAAGTACATAATACACCGCTGGATTGACAATAAAACAATGATAGCAGACACTCACACATCCACCCTTCTTCCCCCGTCAGGCGCACACACACTTAATTAAGGGGCTGATCCTGGCTGCCTATCTAATCTCTTATACAATCATCTGGATGTCAGATTAGGAGTGTCTGTTTTGTCTTTCATATATATACTGTATATATATATATATACAGTCAGTGTATATATATATACAGTATATACACTGTATATATACTGTATATACAGATAGATAGCTTGGGAAGAAGGAAAGGAAAGTCGACAGAATAATAATAATAATGGTCTTAACGTTTCTTTTGGTCTGTGCAGATCGGTAATAGCGGGTGGTGACAGCTCTGCAGGGCCCTCACACACACACACACACACACACACACACAGACACACAGACTGTGATGGTGTGTGTTTTGCTGAGGGTATTTTCAATGGAATACTTTGACTCCTCCGCAGCACTGGTCAGCCCCGACACCGCTCGCCCAGCGAGGCGTGTTGTGAAGAAAGAGAGAAAACCCTCTATGGCTCTGTCTCTGTATGAGGTCCTCCTCTGCCCCCCCCGCTTCCTACAGGCAGATCTGCCTTCGCAGGTCTGTCAAGAACCCTTACCTCCACAGTTCTTCCCTGTACAACAGCTCCAGTTGTGAGCGAGCAGCCCCCAAGCAGCTATATAAAAGAGAAGAGCACTTCCTCTACACGATGCTTTGCTTGTGCTTGTCCTTAGCCGGAAGCGTCCTTGCCCCCCCCGCCTGGGAGGATAGCTCACGTTTACTTCTGGCTAATGCCGACGCGGTGACATCCATTGATTACGGCTATTGATCCCCCGGCCCCCCTCGCTTACCCCGGACCCCGACATATTGCTGCCGAGTTATGTCAGACGTTTTTATAATGACTTTTTGTCTGCAGCTAAAAAAGATCTGACAATCACCGCCAGCCTCGGCGCAGCGGAAGCCCAAACACTGCAGCTCCTGCGTCAACCTGCTGAGGATCAGAGGGTTCGAGGAGAGACAGCTTACGCTTTGAATAAGAAACCAAGACACATCGCTGCAATTCACAACAACGGAGATGCGGCAGATTGCTCTGCAAGGTGCTGCTGTTGGAAATAACGTTGCTCTATGGCACAGGGAGGGAAGTGAAAACAGAACTGACGGTGTTTGTCTCTGCTTTTCTTTGGTTTTCTTTGCTTCGTGGGTCCCAGAAATTCTAGCCCACATTGTCCAATCCTTACTTCAACAAATGGACTCTTTGTAAGTCGCTTTGGATAAAAGCGTCTGCCAAATGCCCTAAATGTAAATGTAAATGTACATTTCATTGCTTTATTTATTCATTCTCGTACTAAAATTGACATTTAACTCTCAAACCGTGAAATTGAAGCATTGTCCATCACAATCAATTTGATTCAATGAATTCATAAGATAATGATATTTCTTAACGAAAGCCATTCCTACAGTCGTTAACGTGTACTTTGTCTAATATATTTCTAAATTGAATTCCGCTGCGTGTATAAAATCTCGCGGCTCTTGAGATATCGAGTTCGGCTCCCGTAGTTCACCTGTAAGAGCCGGCTCTTTGGGTTGACTCGTTCACGGATGATCCATCACTACTGGCGTTCATTTAAGCCAATTTGAAGAGGAGCGTTAGTGTTTGGTTGCGCTTGTCTTCTCTGTATGGAACCTTGATGAAGGCAACACTTGGTAAATCTTGACATGACGATTTCCCCTGGAAAAGGTAGACAATCTAGAAACTGGTATGTGAATGATATCCTTCAGTACTACCCTTTGAGCAGTGTTTTCCCTCTAGGTACCGTTTGCTTTGAGTGTCTTTGTGTTGTGTTCCGTCAATTCATGAATCAATACAAAATGACAACTGCCTCTGATTCGCTTCGGCTTTGTACAAACTACTCCACAATAATGTGTATTGGCAACTCAACACCTTGAATACCCAGAGCGTTCGGTTTGGTTCAATCCTTTTATTCCCAGCAGGTTTACTCTCACAGTGGGGGGAGGGGGGTTGAACACAACACAACACAACACAACACAACCCTTCTCGGGACGACCGCAGGGCCGTCATATGTCCGCACAGACTGTTGGATGTCGCACGTCGTTTCCCTGTTCCATTTTCCTGACGTCTTGTATTCACGAGGGGGGCTCGTTCAACACACACACACACACACACACACACACACACACACACACACACACACACCACACGCCCGGCCAAGTGCACCACAGCGTGCAGTCGGGGGGGGGGGGGGGGAACTCTCACTTCCTGAGCCGTGGCCGATCAAGTCAGTTCATTTATTCCTCTTCTGTGTAATTCATAATATTCACCCTTGCGGACGACTAACCTCAGAGTGTTCCACCCTATTTTTCTTAAGAAGCAATTACCTGACGCGCTCGTATCTGTCATGCCTCGGACAGTAACAGATTAAAGTTGTTTCAGGGCTGACCTTGGTTGCGGGGGGGGGGCCTTGTGCGTTTCGGCGCCCGGCGCAACTGCAGCGCCTCTCTTTATCTAATTATGCAAATTAGTTGTCACATTGTCTAGTCATAGCCATAGTGTCCGTAATTGTGTTTTGCTGGCATTATGTTCCATACACACAGTACAGTAGAGGGCCCCTCCGATGCCGGCTCGGGCACCATGAAATCACTGTGAAATAATTCCACTTCATTATTGAATTTTTTTTTTATGACTTGCGCTTCACAAAACATGACAGCGTAATAGATGGCGGGGGGAATACAATTGAAGTTCTTCCTTTGAAGGCCTTTTTTAGATGGAGAGTGCCAATAAAAAGTCTCCACAAACTCAAAGCTGAAGTAATTCCTCTGCACACCAATATTGGACGAGACCAACGAAAAAAAAAGAAAAGAAAAAAGCCGACCCTAATTCCGAATAGTTGCAGTGATTTATAAAGTTGCGAGTAAGCAAGAAGGAGACGATCGACCATGTGCCACGGACACTTGCACTGAAGATGAATAAAATAGCCAACATCAGTCAGGGAGCGGAGGAGCAGGAAGCGATTAGGGTAAGGAGCGGCGGAATATATGTGAATTGCAAAGCCATTAGCCAAACCGTGCATCCCAGTTTCACTTAGTCACGCGGCTGCTTTTAAGACCGACTAAATATGAGTTGGAGAAAAAAAACCACATCATTAGTACCCGCTCCTGGTGGGCTGCGAATTAACAGGCTCATCTAAACACCTCAATAATATTCTCAGAAATGTTTTGTGACTCCCCGTACCTTACCAAACAGGTTTGTTTACATCCACCTCCTGTGTAGTTTTTCAAAGTACAAATCCACATTTTGATGGACTGACAATATGTTTTAATCATTACGTGTATTAGCTATCGCTGCTCGTCATGAAGCATGGCTGATTTGGACAGGAGGTCTCTGCAGAGGGTGGTGCGGGTCGGCTGAAGGCGCTATCGGCACGACACTCCCCGGACCTGTAGGACCTGTTACTCCAGGAGGTGTCGAAGCCAGAGCCTGCAGGACCATGAAGGATCCTCACCACCCAACAACAACTGTTCCAGCTGCTGCGGTCAGGCAAGCGCAAGGAGTTTCTTTCCCGCAGGCCAACAGGACTGTGAACTCTGACCTCACCCAGGGCCCCCTCACTTGCCCCTTCCCATGCACACACTCACATACACACACACACACACACAACATAGTTACCTAGTGAGTACCTAGTGACTGCATGTACAGACTACATGCAGTCACATAGTTTTGCTCCATCATTTTCTACAGAACTTATGACATACAGTACATACATGCAGACATACATGGACTGTACTCACTATATTCTATATATATATTTGTGTGTTCTTTCTATCTCCTTGTTGTCATACGCCCGTTTGTTTATATGCGTTGGTGTTTATATACCTTCCGTTATACACTTGTTTGTTTCTATGCCCTTGCTGATTATATACCATTTGCAATTTATACCCATTTGTTTAGATTTGCCATTTCTATGCCCTTTGTTTAGATCTCTCATTCCTACAGCTCTTTTTGCTGTGAATACTGTAAATATTGTGGATATTTTGATCCTCCAATTTGTGTTGTTTGTATTGAATTTCTGTTCTTTGGCACATTCCCGCTCGGCATCGCCGCTTTCTCATTTCACTGCACACGTGAAAGTTTAATTGTGCATGTGACCATTAAACTTCTCCAATCTTGAATCTTGTAAGTTGTAACTCCTTTACAAGCCACTTCACGTCATTGATCCCGGTTAAAACCCACGAGGCTTTTTGCTGTACATGTCAGTCTGTTTGAGCGAAACAGCACAGGGGTCAGTCGGGCTGTTGACCTCGGCCCAGGGACATCAATTAAATACAGAAATAAACGGCACACAACAAAAATAAATAAGTGCCTCACCAGTGTAAATATGTGCTGGTTGGATTAGAAGTGTTCTGTTGGCAGAGGAGGTCAGTAATTAATGTCAGGGAGGCAGGAAGCTCATTAGCATCTTAGCACTCGGCTTCCACTTCCTCAAAGAATCACCTCCCTCTCCTCCTCCTCCTCCCTCTCCTCCTCCTCTTCCTCCTCCTCCTGATCCTCCTCCTCCCCCTCCTGAGTTTGTCCCATCCCGTCCCTGAGATACAACGGCGGTCCATCAGTCTGCAAACCGAGTGCACTCCGTGAGAGATCAAGACAACAGATCAATACACGACATCCTCACGGAATGATGTCTGCCTAAATCAAAGGGAGAGGGATGGAGATAGACAGAGAGATAGAGAGAGGGTGAGAGAAAGAGAGAGAGAGAGAGAGAGAGAGAGAGAGAGAGGGGTGAGGCGGAGGTGTGGGGGTCACTGTAGTGCTTTGACATCGTGAATGTCAGGATTTCACATGTCCCAGACATGGGAGGAGAGCAGCCGTCCTGCTTTGGCAAGGCGCAGTCCCATGTGGGGGAGGCGGCTTATGTTCAAAGCACAACGGAGCCGTTCTTGACAGGATAAACACTTTAGTTTACACTCTCGTGTCAACGTGGAACAGCCGTTACGTCGCAATTTATATAAGTGGACGAATAAGGCATTTAACGAATGAGAGATTTGCGAACAGCAAAAGAATATAAGTCACGAGAAATTGAACTCATAGTCAAGTGCAGCGACCACGTTTCCAAAACTGCCAGATAGACGTGCAGGCTAGCTCTATAGTATAAGAAACATTAGTGGGTTTTTTATTCAATTAATTAATTAATGAAATAGTCACGAGTCAATGCTACTTAAACAGCACAAATATATACCATCGATCCAGCCTTTTCCATTCAGTAGATTATACGGAAGTACTAAAGCTTGTATTTATCTGTGGTACTAACAAGTAAGTAAGTAAGTAAGTCAGTAAGATTGTATTCATTTAGCACCTATTTTAACAGGGTTACAAAGTGCTGCACAGGAACACAGAGATATAAATACAACACAGAATACATACATATTATAATACAATACACAACAAAAGACACAATAATACAACAAAAGATGAATATATAACTTTAGCTATTACTTATAATTGTCGTCTGCCATACACAATATCAATGAATGAATCTTCTGTGATTCAGATGCTGGATTTGTAGACACATTTATTGTAATCTATATGTCTATGTTATCATGACACCTACAATACAATAGTTGTCATGTGTTCTGTGGATACATAGTTTTAACAACACATCTTGATGCTTTTGTTTGCATACGTTGTTGTATTGACTTGCCTTGTATTGTCTTTCCTTGTGTCGTCAGAGCACACACACTCTGATGACACACACACACACACACACACTCTGATGACACACACACACACACTCTGATGACACACACACACACACACACACACTCTGATGACACACACACACACGTCTCCTTCTGTCACACAGGGTAGTTGCTTATGTTTAACTGGTATGGATTGGCACCAGCAACTCCAGTCTCCTGTATGTGTGTGTGTGTGCGTGCGTGCGTGCGTGCGTGTGTGTGTGTGTGTGTGCTGTGTGTCCTCGGCTTCTCATTTTCAGGGGTGGGGCTGCCTTGACGGCTGCCGCTTGCCCCGTGATGCTTCACGCCAGAGCAGTGGACGGCAAATCAGATCGGTCCGTCTGGAGAGCCGCGCGGTTTGTCTGGCTGGCGCGGAGAACTTGAGGATTTCTCATTTGCCACAGCTCCTTCTGACCGCTCAGGTGGCACGGCACGGGCACGGCACGGGCACAAAATCCACGACTCCCTCAAAATCTCCTTCAAATCATCGCGTGTAAGCGTGTCATTTTTGCGGGTGATGGACCGTATTAAAAAAAACCCTTTTAACTGGCAAAAATGTCGCCCACTGTTCAGATAATGTTCGCTCTCTTGACTCATGAGGTCACGATTCGCAACCCCGTGTTCTTCACATCGACGCATTCCTTTGTGGAAGCATTTTCTGGTATTACAAATCCTCGTATGTAAAAAAGACCTTAGTGTGTATGTTTTCCTTATGTACGTAATGGATCGTTCCGGGTGAAGCTACGTACATCTGCAGTACGGGGACACACACACACACACACACACACACACCACACACACAGGGGCACAGCTGGCTACACCGTGCACGCTCCACGTGCACGGGCTCCCTCGGCTCCGGCGATGTAGGCATTTACACCGCCCGCTCGTACAACCTTCCATTTGTTCCACACGCCGCCTACGAGCCAGCCGTTGTCGCTGAAGCCGACGCACCGACGCCTTCGCAAGCGGCAGCTTTCCATCGCCGGTGTGGATTGCTTTACGCGCGGGAATATTGTTCGCTGTACAGGTGTTCAACCACCGGCCTGCGCTCTTGGCTATATCAGAGGAACGGCCGGTAAGTAGATTGTGCTCAACAGCTCGTGAAGGGACCGGAGTTTTGCGTCGAGTTAGAGCCGAGAATAGCTGCCGGCAGACTCACCCCCAAAACAACCGAAATCTGGTTTGCGTGGAGTCGATAAACTCCCGACGACGCCTTCGACGTGACGCAATATTTTCACGTAACAAACAAGCTAAAAAAGTAATATAGTACAACACAGATGGACCCTGCACACATAACACACACACTCGTTCACAACGGACACACACTCACACACTCATTCCTTGTTTTGATGAACCACAGAGTCAGCGTTTTGTTCGACATAGCGGTTCAAAATGTAGATTATTGTTAGTAACAACCGACCAACTAATCAGTGCTCCATCAAGTGTGTGACTGAAAAAGAATACCTTTAAAGGACAGGCTTTAATACACGCTATCGTTGATGTTGTCTATCGGGTTAAAGTAAAAGTATGAGATTTAATTCATTTAGAATTAACATTCACAAAGCATATGTCAAAATATTGAATTCAAATGTTTATTATTATGTCAATTATGCTAATTGTGTGTATGTGCGTGTTTTGTGTAAATCATGCTGGTTCATCGCCTTGAACTTTTGACGAAGTACTGCAAAGATGTGCTACCTATCTTAATTGGTTTATATATGTCATGTTAATTCGACACAATCTGGTTGTGTTTCCATTGTCAAACTCAATTTCCCACATGCATATTAAAACTAAATAATTTTTTATTACAGAAAATGGCGTCCTAAGATAAATAATGACTGAACATGGCGCTGTGCTGGATTTATCCTGCCTTAACGTATTCAATCCTTTGCTGGATTGTTTGATATAAACCTCCAGGGCTCTACACAGGGACATAAATACAGGAAAAATCATTTCAGCACAAAATAGTGAACCATAAAGTGTCCGGTAAGGTACCTTTTATTGATCAAGCTCTCAACAATGAATATTGATTATGAATGGCATTCCTACAACAGTACACAAGTGCCGTTGAGTTTTGCATTCCTACCAAAGCTTGTATTTGTACTATTAGTCATTGGTTTCTAACATTACAAAACGATTAGAAAATGTCATTAGCCAGATAAGTCTATTCATCTATTTTGGGTTCCTGTCTTCTCACGGCCAGATGGCTTATAAAGTTGTACTTCTGTCGTTATGGTGCCGATAGCGACTGCATCTCCGAGACTCGCCTCCAAGTGGAAGCGGAGACCATAGGTCACACAATCCTTTTGTCCTCCAAGCAGATTAAATCGATCAATGTTTGATCACCGTTTGAATCAAACATTGACGGTAATTAATTATTAAGCGGTGGCAATCAAACACGGCCACGACGGCGCGTGGCTGCACGGAGAGAAATGGCCCGTTCCTCCCGCGACGCCGCGCGCCGCAATGTCACCACGAGATTACACGGCGAGAACAAGACATCCAGTCTGAGCTCAAGGCCACGACCAGAAGCGACTTAAGCGGTGCACACTGTGACTCATCTGCTCGCATGACATTATTATAAATGTGAACATGATGGAATCTTTCATTTGGCATTTTAAATGGGCCTCAGACTGACAAATGGCAGATCCCATCTTGTCCCATTTTCTCTTTCCATGATAAAATTGTCTTATCCAATGACTCGTCTGACAAATGTGCCATAAATCTTTGATTTGCATTGAACAGCGAGATAGAGAGCAACCGTCGCCACGGCGAGCGACAAGGCGGAACACCTTCCAGCCCAGGAAACATGGCGTCGTTACAGCGTGAGGAATGGCGTGTTCAGGGAACACGGTAAATTATTATGTTGAAACGGTGCCACAATGTACGCAACACAATCTTAAAGCAAGCTTATGAAGTGATGCAATCAAAGGCAAGACTATGTTCATTTTGATTCGATAATTAAAGACAGCCGTTCACATTGTATCCCCTCTTTATCCCAGCAAATGTTCTCCTCCATTAGATTGGATTGGATTAGATTCAACTTTATTATCATTATGCAGAGTGCAGGTATAAAGGCAATGAAATGCAGTTAGCATCCAACCAGAAGCGCAAATGTAGTATTATTTATGAGCAATGCTACATCTTCCAATATGTACACAATAATGCTCCATCTTCCAATATGTACACAATATTACTAAAGAGCTTGAATTAGTTGCGATATTGTTTTGGGAATTCCTATTTTGGAATGATAAGATATACTTATCTTCCAGTTCGCTGAAATCATTAGTGCTAATTATGCTGTGAAAAGTCTGTCATCTCTTTTAATCAAACGGTTCGCATTGGAAATGGAAAGAAAAAAAAAAGGTAAGTGCCAATAGCAGAGTGTTGCCGAGATGGCCAGTAAACGGTTCCCCCGGGGGTCCCGGGGAATTAAACGTTCGACATCTTCCCAATTTTGTCACTGATTAAAAAGTGCTTTGACGAGCCAAGATAACCGGTGTGATGTTAAACACAAACTCCGTGCTCTCCGTCATCCAAGGCAACGTTGGGCTGGTGGCTGGATTATGAAAAAACAAGCAACCGATGTGACTGATGAATGCATTCCATTTGCATGGGGAGGGGGAACAGAGTGAGGAAATGACACAAAACAAATGAGCTCGCCGCGTACTTTACGCCGGAGAACACGCCTTTCACATTTGTCGATGCTAATTTCCGCTTTCTGACTGTTATTCCCGAGCAATGTTTTTCATAACACCTGATAAATGTGAATTTTGCGTGTAGCTCAATTTCATTCCAATTTGGATTCCAATAAATACATTTCTCTATTTTAATGGAAAACCAAAGGGTGTTTGGTTGCTCCGCACCTGAGAAAATGTCAGGATGGTAGGAAGTGTGAAACGCTTGATGATTATTGTCTCACACACGTAATTCCATAGGCTACACATTTTCTATCCGTTATTTATTCGCAATAATCCCAAACCTAATCCTTACAAACTTCAGGAAACATGTACTGTATGTAGGCAATGCAACACAGCCCTAGCAGTCCTTGTGAAGTGTCCTGAGAATAACTGTGTACAACTGGAGCATCGCACACAATTCGTTTACGCTGTACTTTTGGTTAAAATGTACTGGATGTATTTTTTTTTTTTCTCTCATACGCTTCCATTTTTTGTCACCGTTGTATTTCCTATAGTTAAAAATTCCACCAGTTCTATACTAAGGAGTAAAGTATAGTGACTTGTATACTCATGCTCCCACAGGTTAATGTGACACACCTGGGCCACAGTCTATATACAGTAGGTGGGGGCCACACCTTGTCTATGTCTCTCCCCTCCAGCTACATCTTACAACACTGCATTACACACATCCACACATTACACACATTACCGACACAGCTCATTGGATCCTTTTTTTATTCAACATTTCTCCATTTTTTTGTGACGGGTGCCGACAGAGCCAAGGTCATAACGGGAGACCACTGAATGAACAACGGTGGTTAAACTACCGTTCGGTCCACTGTGGCGAGATGCTCTTGGACAGTAAATCACAATGCGTTTTCAAACGTTGTACCGCTCTTCTCATGTTCTCACTGTACAATGTGTGCTAAAAAGTGCTAAATTACAGTTTATTCCTCCCTAAAACATAAACCTGCATGAAGTGGGTAATCCACAAAAAAAAAGGACGTGGAATTTCCTAAATTTGAATAATTAAATATGGTAACTTTGGAGGTGCCGCTGATGCAACATCAGGAGGACGGTGAGTAGAAGTCACTTATCGTCAGCTTCCATTATACGTTCCCCTTTACTCCGGATTACATCTTATAATACGACCTAATTAAAAACCATTACAATCCATTAGACTGTAGCATCCTGCGCTCACCATTTTTTGTGGGTTTTTTTTTTTTGCGCGTTGAGTTGATGACTGCACGCTTTTAGACACGTTCGTCATAGTGACTGCAGCTGCACAGGATTGTCGCTCGCTCTCTCTCTCTACCCTACCCACCCCCTTCCCTCCCCCCGTACCCTCTCCCTTCCGCTCTCTCCCCCCCCCCCCTTCCTCCATCTCCCCATCTCTCTCTCTCTCTCTCTCTCTCTCTCTCTCTCTCTCTCTCTCTCTCTCTCGCTCTCTCTTCCTGCTGGCACGGTGGGGGGGCCAAGCAGTTAAGCCGCCACGTTTGGATGGAGGTTATCTCCGACGCGCACCGCTGACCTGCCACCAGGCCGCCTACCGTAGCAACCGCAGTCAACAACAAGATGTCGGGGGGGTGTGGGGGGGGGGGGGGGGGGGGGGGGCGGTGGTGGTGTGTATATGCAGATGTACACACACATGTTTGTGAGGGTGGTGGTGCAGGGGGGGGGGGAGGGCAGGGGGGAGAGAGAT
>PIJE02001649.1:0-2500 GCA_002895965.2 Coryphaenoides rupestris
GAGGAAAAAAGTCACGTTATTAAAAACAAATATATTTCATCTTAGTATATATATATTTATATTATATATATGTGGGCCCATATAACACTGTGATACTTTGACGATGTGGTTAAATGAGGTTTGCTTGGAGTGTCATGCTGAAGAGAACATTCTTTTCGTCATGTTTGTTTTAGCTTTTATTTTGTAAAGAGGGTGACAGGGGCCCTCCCTACAGTATATTTTGTTTTATTTATTTCAGTCTATCAACCTATTTATTTTGGCCAATTTTTACTGTAGTTGTGTCACTAATTACTGAGAAGAAAATAAATCCAAATAAAAACAAACTTTTAATTCCAGGCTTTTAGCGGGGCCCCCCTCCACTTTGGGCCCCTGGGTAGTCAGTTTCACCCTGGAGCGGGGAACAGTCGACCCAGGACCAAAAGAGATAATAAATTGTGTTCAAGCTTTCACACATGTTTAGTACAGTTCAGTATATAAAGTAATATCGCACAAAAAAAAACCCCCAACATGAAATACCATGATTGGTATTTGTTTCTGTAACTTGGTTAGTTACAATTTCATGAAATTGCAATAATGAAAGAGAAATAAAACTCACTCTTGTTAAGAAATTGATAATTTGATCATTCTTTTAGACTCTTCATTCGGGGGCCACAGGGGGGTCCAGGCTGGCCCTTGTTGCCCCCCACACACACTTCTGTTCCAGAGTGTCTTATCGTTGAACTGATTCATTATGCAAATTGTTCTTTTCGGTGGATAGGCCTACAAAGACAGCATCGTCTAGACTCTAAGACAACTAATGACTGAATTAACGGTAACTTACAGGTAATTTATGCAATGGCGAATGCTGGGGGGAAAAAAAAGCAAAACAGAGACCCCTGCTGGATTACATGGGGACTACCATGCATTTTCAGAAATTGGGACAAGACTTTATGGTCAAACTGTACTTTATTCACATGTACTAGCACTCAAGTCTATGGAAGTTTTAAGAAGAACAAATCAAAAGGAGCTAACAAAGGCAAGTAGCTATAATTCACATCAAGAAGTATTACATTGTGTTGTCGTAAAGTATACATCTATTCATTTTACAGGGACCTTTCTTTTCACAGTGAACCTTTTAAGTGCTTTTTCATTTTAAATGTACACTAAATCCAAAACACAATTCTTTAAAAATCAAAAATGTCTAAACAAGAGGATACAAATTTAGCGCAATAAGTCTTCTCAAGCTACATTCCTACCCTAAAGGTCATTTTTGTCAGCGTACATTATACAAGAAATGTCTGTCCCTTCAGTATTATAAAAAATATTGTAAACATTTATATTAATTGCACAACATACATTCAAATACATACTGTACTGTAAAGCAAGTTTTTTATTTATTTATGTATTGTAATCATATAGCACCATGTATAGCAAGCGGAAAACAAACTATTTGGATACTTCTACAGTGGGATATTGACAATACAAACAGGTAACATGCCATCCAATCATAAAGCATATTACCAGCAGGCGAAGTCGCTGCGATTGTACCCCAGTGAAACTTTGTGGTTAGGGTCAAAGGTGTAGCTGGCACGATCACAGAGGGTGAACTCTAGTTACCTTTCTTCTCTGAGTGTGTGTGCATGTATGTGTGTGTGTGTGTGTGTGTGTGTGTGAGATGTTACATAACTGACATTCACCACCGACATTATGGTTAGCTATGATACAAAAAGACAGCCACAATCATCCATCGTCGTCATCATCATCACATCCTGTTCCAGGCCACTTCTCACAGTACACAGACACTATCGGTGCACAGTTTTAAAACAATCTGTGTTCAGTCTGAATGCTGAAACGTCTCATCAACGCTTAAGACTCACATACTCAGCGCTCGTACAGCAGCAGAGTTGATGCTAGGGCTGGGCGATATGGAACAATGCGTTGTCACCTTAATTCTGGGCAATTGCACGCACTAAGGCTCATTACAATGAAGTTTATAGAAAAGTCAAGTATGGGGATCGGACTAAAACTAGCTCTCCTTTCTCACAGACGTTTCAAACCTCATATCTGTTTATTTTGAGGGCATGTTATCTTCTCATCGTAATTCATTTATACGACAAAACTGGGTCCATATCCTCATTTCATGACAAGACAATACCATTTAAAGACAATAAACAATAATATTGAATTATTGCCCAGCCCGAGTGCACAGTACCACCCCATTAAACACCCCTCTATATCACCAGTGTTTCCGTCGACTCCTCCACTTCAAATTGAGAGCAGATTTAAAGGGGCCCTATTTTCCTACCAGGTGGGTTGGTGCTGATTAGCCACCACTGGACTAATCATCATCCCACCTGGTGGGAGAATAGGGCCCCTTTAAATCTGATATGAATTATGTACAGGCAAGACCTGACCTATCTGCTGCTATGTCTGCTTCAAAGCACAGAGAGGGGGAGAGAGAGAGAGAGAGAGAGAGAGAGAGAGAGAGAGAGAGAGAGAGAGAGAGAGAGGAGAGAGAGCG
>PIJE02001649.1:5000-12500 GCA_002895965.2 Coryphaenoides rupestris
GTTTGCCAGCAGCCACAATAAAGAGATTTTGTGTGGGAAACGCATCAGCAAGGAACGTCTGCCAGAGATTATCAGACCTCATGAAAGCATGAATCATATCGGAGGAAATACATGGAAAATCTGGAAACATCGTGCGACGTGTGCATGCGTGCATGATGAATATACCTGTATGGTCGTGTGAATTCAAAGTACTCCAGGAAAACCGGGTGGCGAAACTCCAACAAGAACAGGAAGTTGTGCGTGTCCGTTGATGGTCCGCAGGCCAACCAGTAAGGTGTTGTTTGTTGGCGCTTGGTGCTACCGCACAGAACGGCCCCACTGCGGAAGGAAACATTAAAGCCCCGAGTAAAGAGGCAAAACAGAGGATCAGAAAGACAGTTAGGGACACCGCGGCTGACCCAAAAGCCACTCAGAACATTTGTACCTGAGCACAACACACACACACAGACACACAACTAAGTAAGGGGACAACTGCTCTTAGCCGAAAGCACCGTAACAAGTAGACTCCCTTGTCTTAATGATGACATAAATAGGAATATCTTGTCACATCGTTGCTGTGAGTATTATGAGGCTAATAAATGTTTAAAAGATGTCACAAGGCCTCTAAAAAACACCCAAACGGGTCGATGCAAATGAGCTCTTCTCATGGTGCCCTTCCTCACTTGTCCAGAAGGGGGCGGTCTGCCAGTGGTGGTTGTCATGGTGAAGCAGGTGAGGCCGGGCATGCGCACGTGTCGTTGTTGCGGAAGGCCTCTTCAGCAGCTTGCGTAGTTTCTTCCTGCGCTTCTGGTCCTTCAGTATCCACTGCTTCTTCTGCTTGGAGGGCATCCTGTCCACAAAACAGAGAGAGAGCGAAACCCGAGAAGACGAGGGTGATTGATTAGTTCCAGTCGGCAGCAAAAATGTCACTCTTACACAATCGATCGACCGTAATGGCTTTCTGGAGACGCGCGGATGGATGGGTGTGTTGAATTGTTCACCTGAGTGAGTGCAGCCGTCTGGCGTTCAGTCTGTAAGCCTCCTTGTTCTTCAGGAAATAACTGAAAAGAGGGACTGGAGAGACACATCGTGAATTCAGTGAATTCATTCAGATGCATGTCGTTAAGGAGCAGGTAGGAGGGTTAGGCCATCTAGCTCCTAAGGATGTCTACAGGCAGGTTGCGGGCGTTGGGCGTTGAAACCAAGACCTTTTAGGTTGGGAAGCACACACCCCAGCCTTTATTATACTGTCCTTTTATTCGTATTCATGTGCAGCATTATGCAGCAGTGGGAGATTATGCAGCAGTGGGAGAGATTTTCACCTGGCATGTGAAAATCTGAACCTGAATAAATAAGATCTATGGAAGAAAGCAGTCTGTATTCTGTCTGTGTACAGGTGTAATGACATCACCATGAACGGCGCTATTGAGGAATGGACCGTCTCACGGATCAGATTAACATCTAAAGTGTGATAGATGTTCATCTGGCAGAGCTCAAGTCTGGATGAACGAGGGGGTTTAATTTTCACTTGGCTTGGATCTGTAGAACCGCATTCCATGGAATGAGTCCCTACTGGAAACCACCTGACCAGTGGAGCCATAATACATATGATGTAGCTCACCATCAGATCCAGAAGAGGACTGATAACAGAGACGATTAGCATCGTCTTCCCACCTTGGCCAGAACAGCGAATGCAAACTGGGCCAGCACTGGTAAAGTAAACTGGGAAGACCAAGCACTGTGCAGTCTCCGCCCCTCCCTGGGAATTCACTCACCTGGGGAGACCTACAGTCACACTCCTCTGGTCTGACCTTCTTCAGGTGACCTTTCACCTCTCGGAGGTTCTGGATTTTGGTCTGCAGGGTTTCGATCTAATCAAGGCACGCACGCACACACACACACACAGACACACACACACACACACACACACACACACACACACACACACACACACACCACACACACACAAAACATGGCATGCTCATTTACATCACACATTAAACAGAGATAGAGTGAGAGTGATAGAGATCGTGATAGATACAGAAGACAAAGACCCTGTTCACATTTGGCACTAACATGTGGTCTGGGAGATCCCATCAGAAGTGGACAGCTCTAAATCCAGGTGTGAACGCACTCAGAAATGCATTGACATCTCATCGTTCCAGACCACATGCATCCATTATTTTATATATTTATATATATATTTTTTCCTCTTCTAATCCTTTGAATTTCCAACAGACTGCCAACCTCCCACCTATAGACTCCCGCCATCAAATCATATCATCACATGTTGCTGCTACTATCTACTATTCACTAATTACTATACCGTACTAACCGACACTTTTACTACATTTTGCACCATCAAGCCAGAGTATTGCCACTTTACTTGTCACTTTTTACTTTGCACTGTACTTATCAGGTACTATCTTACAAATTGTTCAGAGTTGTTTTAGAATTTATGTTTAGAAGATTACTGTTTAGAAGAGTACTTTTTACTGTACTTATTAGGTTGTTAAGAGTTGCTTTAGAATTTATGTTTAGAAGAATACTGCAGGAGTGACTGGGGAGTAAGCATTCCATTGCACTGGTTACATTTGGCATTGACGAAATCTTGACTCTTGAATCGGGCATAGGCTTCAGATTCGATCACAAACAGTCACAGTTCTAGACCTCTCATCGATTCTAACACCAGATGTGAACCGACAGGACTCAGAGGAGCGGAGTCCACTTGTGATGCGGATCACCCGGGCCGCATGTTAATATACCCAACGGCAGTGAACGGGGTGACGGAGAGAAGAGAGTGAGAGTGGATTAGTCAGCGCAGGTACCTCGTGCTCGATGTGCAGCTTTGTGGTTCCTTCCAGGCCTGCAGAGACTTGTACAGCCCTCCGTCACACTTAACTGTGTCATTCATGGAAATAGAGCACCTGCGGGGAACACAACACACACACACACACACAGACACACACACAGACACACACACACACAACACACAACACACACACAGACACAGACACAGACACACACACACACACACACACACACGCACACACAGCACATCACCTACTTTTCCGTATTCCGGAACAAGTTAACTTTATTTTTGCCGCCCTTTTGTGCCACGGAGGGCTCTCGAAGGGGTCCGCGGGCCCACATTCAGAGGGTACGCTTCACGACAGCAGCGAGCGTCTGAAACGGGAACGGAAAACCTAGAGGGCAACGCGGAGAGGATGGGACGAGCTGACAGCAGCATCAGGTGGAGGAGGGGGAGGAGGAGGAGGAGGAGGAGGAGGAGGAGGAGGAGGAGGAGGAGGAGATGGAGGAGGTAGAGGACGTCTGGCGTCTCGGAAATCCCCAGGCAATACCCCGCTAGCCCCGATGGAGGATGGTCACCTTGCAGTGCCGTCAATGTGTGAACACGTCTGTGTGTGTGTGTGTGTGTGCCTTTTGTGTGTGTGTGTCTGTGAACTCTGGACTAACTGATTAGTAAGTGATTTGGATGGCTTATAAGAGAGCTTCAGAACTCCATCTATCAACCATGACAAAATACGGGCCTACACAAACTATATGTTTATTATAATGCATTATTTTAATTATATTTACTATTTGAATCATCTAGCAGTAATCTGGCTGATAGCTTTTCATCCAAATGCGACATAGACAGTGTATTCAGATACATGTCCGTTAAGGAGCAGGTAGGAGGGTTTTGGCCATCTAGCTCCTTAGGATGTCTACAGGCAGGTTGCGGGCATTGGGCGTTCAATCACCCCAGCCTTTACTACAATATCCTTTTTTATTAATATTCATCTGCAGGATTATGCAGCAAGCGGTGGCATGTGAAAATCTGAACCTGAATAAATAAGAGATATGGAACAGAGCAGTCTGTCTGGGTCAGTATGCATCTGTCCTCTCACTAAAGTTTCAGGCAACAGTTTTATCCAAAGGCAATAGAAGAAGGAGAAGCCAGGGTGCTATCAAGCTAGGGATGCTACAATAACCAAGCCGATACCTGATTGGCTGTGCATGAGATGGGGGGGGGTGGCGTCTTACCTGTAGGTCACCTTGAGGGCGGCGGACGGCGTGACTTTACTTCCTGGTGTGGGCAGTGGGCGTGGCCGTGATCCCCATGCCGCTGAACCCCTCCACTTCCTCCTCGTCCTCTGCGTCCCGCGGCGCCGCTCCGTTCCACCGCACCCCGTTGCCGGGCGACCAGCGGCTGCGGTTGCCGGGGGCCACGGGCGGTAGCCGTCCTCCAGGTTCCACGGCGTACAGCTCCCCGTCCAGCTCGAACGGTACCGAGCGGGCCCAGCGGTTCCTGCTGCTGGCCCGCCGTGCCGGACTTCACCTCTGAATGGACGGGGAGGGTCAACGTGAGTGTTAGAGAGATGGATAGAAGGCCAGCTTAACCTCTCTCCTCGACCTAGCTCGACTAAGATACATAAGAAATAAGATAAGATAAGATAAGATAGATAGGACTTTATTATATTAATCCCAGACGGGAAAATTTAGGAATACTGCATCTACAAAACAAACTCCCCTTACAAATAAGACAAGTTAAGATAGTTATAGTAGATAGTTTTAAGCTCTTTTCCATGCTTCTCGCTTTGAATTGATTCCACCGTTAATTTCAGTATTACTGTCTTCTTTATATCTCGTTTTTGCTCTTTTATTTTATTTTATTTGTGTTTCATATTCATTGTCTTATGCTTTTATTCCTAGGGTTGTGTTTTACTGTTATTTTACTTATTTTTGTACTGTTGTCTCCCTTGTTTTAATCTAAAGGCAACTCTGAGCTGCATTCTATGGATGAAAGGTGCTATAACAATAAAGTGTATTATAGTTATGATTATGATTATGATTATTATCTTTGCCTTCAAGAGTGAAAAAGCCCGTGTGTGTTCACAAAGTCTACCACTAGGTGGCAGCACAGACATGCCTCGTCCATCTGTACGTCACCAGCTCCTTCAAGCCTGAACTGAATGAATGGCCCTGTTTGAGAGGGGCTTGTATACACAGCAAGGACATTTCAAAGTAAAGCAAAGTGTGCTACGGAAACAAATCAGTCTTGACGTTTCTAAATATAACCGACGAGGAGGAGGAGATGAGGAGAGGAGGGAGAACAAAAGAGAACGACTGAAGGCCGATCAACGCTGGTGGCGGTGACGTGACGAGCGTTGCGGGGGGGGGGGGGAGGAGGAGGAGGAGGACGGGAACTGAACAGACTTTTCCTTGGTCGCCCCAGCAGCGTCCTCTTGAGTGCCTCCGCCTTAAGTCCCAGGGCCCACAGTCGCAGCCGTCGGCGTTGGCGTTGGCGGGCGGGACGTAGGACTGCTGCTGCTGAATGATGGGGTCCGGCGGCGGCCATCAGAGCCTGCATGCGCGGCGCGGCGTAGAGACCCGCCATGCCTTTACATTTGTAGAGCCTCAGCTTGCCCGTGCGTCCTCCACGCACTGCCACTTCTAGACGACGGAGGGAGGAGGAGGAGGAGGAGGAGAGGAGGAGGAGGAGGACAGATGGTGGGATTAGCAGGAGAAAAAGCTCAGCAGTTTTTTTGTCTGTCTCTGTCTGTGTTTTTTCACTACATCTGTCTCTCTCGAGTACTACTCCAAAAATCTTGACTTTGATTAGGGAGAACAGGGAACAAGGATCAGGGCAGCTTGTTTGTGACTTTGTGTCGCATTATGATGAGCACGGATGTTCCACCCCCCCCCCCCCCCCCCGCCCAGTCTAGCGGTGAAGGTGCTGGGTTGGTGGTGGTGGGTGGCTGGTGGTGGGTGATGGTGGGTGGTGGTGGGGGGCGGGGTACCTGTCCCGGCTGCTGACAGGAGGTCTGGTACTCGGCCTTCTGACACAGCTCCCTGACCCGCTGGTACTTGGGCAGGAAGTTCTCCTCCTGAGCCACCTCCTTGCCGTCCGTCCTCTTGTGGAGCGGCTTCCTGCGGGAGCGAGGGAGTTACGAGCGGGAAAAAGTTCATCTCATGACCCACGGCGAAGTGATGAGCCAGAGTTACGTCAGATGTCACCCTATGGACGCCCCAATGCGCAGGATGAGAAATGCTCCGCGGCTTGAAAGAAAGGTCAATCAATAGAGAGACTCACCCGCGCTCCACCAGGAAGGAATCGCGCCACGTCTTTGTCTTCCGGCTCAACTGGAACCTGAACAAAAAGTGCAGACAGGCAGAGGAATTCCTTGTTAGCACCGCCGCCGCCGCTTGCGCTGTGATATTTGGTCTTGAGCACACACACATCACACTAACACGACACACACACAAGGGCCCGGGGCATTTTCAAATGTCATCCCGGCGGCGCCCCGCCCCCCGCCCCCCCGGGCGCCGCCGGCGCGCCCGCGGCCCCGCGGGCCCCGTGCATGGAAAGGAGGAGTGTGGAAAGCGCCGTTTTAATTTTGAGAAGGAGGACGTGATCCTGGTTATTGTTTTAAGGACAACGGAGCGAGGAAGGAGGAATTGAAAGTCGTCAGCCCCCGGGTTCTTCCAAAGTTTACAACGTTGCGCAGCACCGTGTAAGGTCAAAGAAACTCTAATTTATCTAATCTAGGCTCCTGGTTTACGTTCTTACTATTCACATATTCTAATGCATTTAGGAGACGCTTTTATGCAAAGCTCTTGCTGGGATTTCGGAATACATGTCGTTTAATGAGCTGGTTGGGGGCTGGGCAGGGCATATTGCCGAGGAGACATCGGGGTTGGAACCCACAACCTTGGCTGCCCTGCGAGTCAAGCACTCCTAACCACTAACCACTAGGCGATCCTGAATGATCTGATGCGGTACCTATTGACGGGCTTCTCCGTGTCCAGTAGCTTTGAGGATGGACTTCCCGTCCCATCTCGGCGGGGATGTCGACTCCGGCCATGTCCAGCAGGGTGGGAGCCAGGTCAATGTTCAGCACGATGTGGGGGTTCCTGTCCGCGGGAGGAGGGAGGAGGAGGAGGAGGAGAGCTTAGATGAAGTGTACGAAATGTGATCCCTGCAGTGTATGTGTGTGTGTGTTGTGTGTGTGTGTGTGGTGTGTGTGTGTGTGTGTGCTTCTGTGTGTGTGTGTGTGGTACTCTGTGTGTGTGTGTGAATCCTGTGTGTGTGTGTGCCTGCGTGTTGTGTTGCGTATGTACTTGCGTTATAACGTGCATGTGTGTGTGTCTGTGTCTGCTCCTTCAAGATTAATAAAGTGTTATCTTATCTTATCCTATCTTATCTAATATTATAATATCTAGATTAAAATGTGTTTGGTTGTTCTGATGAAAATCATCAAAACAACCAGACTAATCCACCTCTAATTTCATCAATAATATTTCCTCCTCATAATAATGTCCTGAGGAGAAAAGTAACAGAATAATAATGAAACCCAATCGAAGCGTTGCTCGCTGTTTGATTGGTCACGTCTGTCGTCGGCGTCAACACCACTCACACGGCTCCCTGGTCCACGCTGGGCCCGCGGATGTAGAAGGGCACGCGGATGTCGAACTCGTAGGGCATGGACTTGCCCTTGACCAGACCAAACTGGCCGA
>PIJE02001649.1:18494-23494 GCA_002895965.2 Coryphaenoides rupestris
ATTCTGATACAACAGAAGGAAATTGTCATATTTAGACAGTAGCTGTACAAGTTTTAAAGTAATTCACCTTTCCTCATTCCTGGCTCTCTCTCTCTCTCTCTCTCTCTCTCTCTCTCTCTCTCTGGAGACAACAAGATGAGAAGAACAAGAAGAGAGAGAGAGAGAGAGTGTGTGTCACCTCACCTGTGCGGTAGCCGGAGTTGTTGAGGTGCACGGCGAAGGTGTGCGGCTCGTGGTGCGCCTGCCAGGACGGCGAGGAGCAGTTCTCGTTGTTGGTGTAGGTGTGGTGGTTGTGGACGTAGCGGCCCGTCAGGATGGACGAGCGGGACGGGCAGCACATGGGCGTCGTGGAGAAGGCGTTGGAGAAGTGCACGCCCCCCTTCTCCATGATGCGTCGCGTCTTGTTCATGGCCTGCATGGAGCCTGCGGGGGGGAGAGGGGGAGAGAGAGAAAGTGAGAGAGAGAGAGAGAGAGGGGGGAGGGGGAAAAGCAGAGATGATGGAGAGAAAGTGGAGGGAGGAAGAGGTCGGTGCTCGGGTTGGAGGGGGGAGGGTAATCTCAGGGTCAAATCAGTATAGCGCCCGCCTCTCTCGAACAAGAGAGAGAGACGAGGGCAGAAGAGATGAATACTAGTGGGACATATATCTTTCTGGATAGACGCGAGACGATGCGCCATCTTTGGAGCGTCGATGGTTGACGCTCCTTATCGTTTCTGATTCTACTTCAATCACCCGGCGCAGAGCTCACTGCCTCCTCCTACACCCGGGAATGTCGTGTCACCTCATCCTCCCCGCTGGACCATCGCAGTCAGCTACCTGCTCACGTCATCGCAAGACTGACAGAGACAGAGAGTAGACAGACAGACAGACAGACAGACAGACAGACAGATAGACAGACAGAGACAGACAGATAGACAGACAGATACAGACAGACAGACAGACAGACAGACAGACAGACAGAGACAGACAGACAGACAGACAGACAGACAGATAGACAGACAGGAAGATAGACAGAGAGATAGACAGAGAGACAGACAGACAGACAGACAGAACAGACAGACAGTTGACAGACAGACAGAGACAGACCGTATGATCACAACCTAGTCAGTCAGTCAGTCAGTCAGACTGATGACCCACCGAGAGAGAGTGCTCCTCTCGACTGCACCTGACACAAATGAGTCCACGCAGATAATCGAGCAAGCTCCTCCTCACACCCCCCTCACCTCTCCTCTCCTCTTCTCTCTCTCCCTCCTCTCCTCTCTCTCCCTCCTCTCCTCTCACCTCTCTCCTCCTCCCTCTCCTCTCCCCCTCCCTCCATCCCTCCTCCTCTCCTCTCGCCTCTCCTCTCTCTCTCTATCCCTCTCCTCCTGTAAGACGAGTACGCACTGCAATGAGAGTCAGAGGGCTCAATGCTGCATTCTCTCTCGTCTGTGGCATTCCATTGCGGCTCTCTGACCACTGGGTCGATCCTGATTCGTGCCTGTCTACATCTCTCACCCTCTCACACTTCTCCCTCCGCTCCTTCCGGCCTTCTCGTTACCGTACTCATTCCTTTCTTTCGATCTTCAATCACATCCTCTACTCGCTGCGCCAATTCGGCATTGTGTGTGCGCATGTCAGTTGTCGTGTTCATTTTATCTGTGGTGTGATGTCGAGAGTGTGACAGAGAGAGAGAGAGAGAGAGAGAGAGAGAGAGAGAGAGAGAGAGAGAGAGAGAGGAGAGAGAGAGAGAGAGAGAGAGAGAGAGAGAGAGAGAGAGAGAGAGAGAGAGAGAGAGAAGAGAGGGAGAGGAAGAGAGAGAGAGAGGAGAGAGAGAGAGGGGACAGAGAGAGAGAAAGAGAGGAGAAGAGGAGGTGCTAGTGTGTTGATGAGTGTGTGTGTGTGTGTGTGTGTGTGTGTGTGTTGTGTGTGTGTGTGTGTGTGTGTGTGTGTGTGGGTGTGTGTTGTGTGTGTGTGTGTGTGTGTGTGTGTGTGTGTGTGTGTGTGTGTGTGTGTGTCTGTGTGTGTGGGGAGGGGCAGGGGGGTGGCTGGATGAAAGCGACAAGGGGCGGGTTAGCAATGAAAACGAAAGCGCAGAATAAGAATAAATCTCCTTGCGCCAAAGTGCTCCTGCCCCCATTTGAATTCACCCCCCCCTCCCTTTTCAGGCTGATGTCGATTGTCTGAGGTGGGGGGGGGGGGGGGGGGCGGGGTAAACAGATGCCCCCCCATAAATTCCTGCTTTTCAATGGCCGCCTCCTCACCAGCAATCACAGGAGAACAAAGGGTGTCAGCGCGCCGCTAAAGGGCCTCGGCGGCGAGGGAGAGAGAAGGGCGAAGATAGCGGCCTCCGGCTTTGGCATACCTAATAAAAAAGAATAAAGTACGGTGTGAAACAAAGAGAATAAAAAAAACTTATTATACTAACCTCATAAAGTAAAAAAACAAAAAAAAAACAAAAAAAAAAAAAAAAAAAAAAAAAAAACCAAAAAAAAAAATAAAAAAAAAAAAAAAAATAAAACAAAAAAAAAACAACAAAAAAAAAAAAAAAAAAAAAAAAAAAAAAAAAAAAAAAAAAAAAAAAAAAACAAAAAAAAAGAAAAAAAAAAAAAAAAAAAAAAAAAAAAGAAAAAAAAAACAAAAAAAAACAAAAAAAAAAAAAAAAAAAAAAAAAAATAGAACATAAAAAAAAAAAAAAAGAGCCAAAAAACAAAAAAAAAAAAAAAAAAAAAAAAAAAAAAAAAAAAAAAAAAAAAAAAAAAAAAAAAAAAAAAAAAAAAAAAAAAAAAAAAAAAAAAAAAAAAAAAAAAAAAAAAAAAAAAAAAAAAAAAAAAAAAAAAAAAAAAAAAAAAAAAAAAAAAAAAAAAAATAAAAAAAAACAAAAAAAAAAAAAAAATAAAAATAAAAAAAAAAAAGACAAAATACAATAAAATAAAAAAAAAAAAGGAAAAATAAAAAATAAACAAAAAATAAAAAATAAAATACAAAATAAAAAAATAAAAAAAAAAAACATAAAAAAATACAATAAAAAGGAATTAACAACCGCACCGCCAACAATGGACACCACCACCACTAGGCCCTCCCCCCTCCACCCTCCGCCCTCCCTCCACGTACCCCCCCTCCACCCTCCACCCTCCGCCCTCCACCGTCCACCCTCCACCCTCGTTCATTTCACGCCAGCAGCGGAGCGGGGCGCGGGCAGACACGAGGTAGCTCGTGTCTAGATGGGGAGATGGCGGAGGTGGAGGTGGAGGTGGTGGAGGTGATAGTGGTGGTGGAGGAGGAGGTGGTGGGGGTGGAGGTGATGGTGGTGGAGGGTGGAGGTGGAAAAGGTGGTGGAGGTGATGGTGGTGAGGGTGGAGGAGGTGATGGTGGTGGAGGGTGGAGGTGGAGGAGGTGGTGGAGGTGATGGTGGAGGTGATGGTGGTGATGGTGGAGGAGGTGTTGGTGGTGGAGAGTGGAGGTGGTGGTGGTGATGGTGGTGGGAGGTGGTGGAGGTGGTGATGGTGGTGGTGGGAGGTGGTGGAGGTGGTGATGGTGGTGGTGGAGGAGGAGGTGGTGGAGGGGTGACAGTCCAGAAGGGCCAGTTGTTTCGGTGCCAAGCAGTGGCAGCAATAGGATGAGCTCTCTCGCTCTCTCTCTCTCTCTCTCTCTCTCTCTCTCTCTCTCTCTGTCTTCTCACCCTCTTGTCTTAATGCGGTTGGGCGTCACACTAACAACAAACTGTCCCTTTGCCCATCTGTCTCCATGTCTCTCTCCCCTCTCACCCCTCTCTCCCCTCTCTCACCCCTTCTCCTCTCTCACCCCCTCCCTCCTCATCTGTCTCACCTCCCTCACCCCCTCATCACCTCACAGCCCAAACATGCTCTCCACACGAACACGTGCTCTGAACCTGATGAATGCACACACACATGGAACATAATTATGGACACATGAAGGGACAAATATGTCCACGCAGATACACGTCCACAATTAAGACACACACAGACACACACAGACACATTCATATGTAGATAGACACACACAGATACAGAGACACATACACACACAGATACACATTCACATCCACACTGATGCACATACACACGCATACACGTAAACACCAAATACAGATTCACATAAATACTTAAGACACACACACACACACACACACCACACACACACACACAAGCACACTTAGACACACAGACACACACTTAGACACACACACACACGCGCGCTCGCAGGCGGGTTCTCACCCAGCTCGATGTCCTGGTCGTCGGTGAGGATGAGGATGATGTTGGGCCGCACGTTGCGGAAGTGGCGGTCCCTCTGGGGGCGGGACCTCAGCCGGGAGGCCGACAGGTATCCGGAGCCGTCGCCGGGCGGGACCACGGCCAGCAGGAGCAGCACGAGCCCCAGGAGGAGGAGAGGGGCACCGGGACCCACCCCACCCGCCATCGCTCACTGTCCCACTGGCACCTCCACCCTCGCAGGTCGCTTCTCAGTTCACCCTCTCTCTCTCTCTCTCTCTCGCTCTTTTTCTCTCTCTCTGTCGCGCTCTCTCTCTGCCCCGGATGCTCCTTCACCCTGCCTGTAGGAGGAGGAGGTGCAGAAGGAGGTGCAGAAAGTTTAGACAGGTGTGCTGGAGGAGGAGCAGTGAAGACAAGGGCTGTGGTCGGTCCCGGCATTTCCGTCCACCCCTCATCCACCCCCGCATCCACGAGCATGAAGACCCCGAGCATGAAGACCCCCTTGGCCCCATTCTGTCAATCAATGGCAATCAAACGTATCTGAATTCACTGTTGGTGGTTCTGGGAAGGCGTCTGATAAATAACTAAACAGTTCTAATAACTCACAAACTCACAAATCACACAGTCAGCAAGCATGCCTCTGGCTCCAGGACATTTATTTCTATTCATGATTGTGTATGTGTCGCAGGAGCACAGACACAAATATAAAAGCATAACACACACATGCACACACACACACACACACACACACACACACACACACTCCCACCCCCACACACACACGCACACA
>PIJE02001649.1:38494-55041 GCA_002895965.2 Coryphaenoides rupestris
CCTCCCCGACAGCCCGTGGAAGGCTGTCTATGTGGCGCTGGGTGCTATCGATATGGGATAGGGTTGCACCCCCTGCTGCCAGGCTTTTAATAAGGGCTCCGATTGATCAGGCTGTAGTATGACCCCCCGTTACCGCCCACCACCACCCGCCGCACCCCCACCCCACCAACTCAACCACCCCACCCCCCACCTGCCATCCTCCACCCTCCAACACACACACACACACACACACCCACACACACACACACACACACACACACACACACACACACACACACACACACACACACACACACACACACACACACACACACACACACACACACACACACACACACACACACACACACACACACACACACACACATACACGCAGACACACACACGCAGACACACACGTACGCGCAGACATCCACAAGCAACTCAATCCCAGCCCTCCCACCCAGCAGCCTCCAACACACACACACACGCACACGCACATACACACACACACGCAGACACGCACATACACACACACACACCCAGACATGCACATACACACACACACACAGACAAACACACACACACATCACCCCCCGACACACACACACCCATACGCACACATGCACCTCACACACTCGCAGAACTTCTGCTTCTCGATGAGCCATAGGCACACTCAGCACAAATGCTGGAACACAACGGAGGGCAATTTAAAAAATCATACCATTATTACAACGCTGTGTATTGCCATAAAAATTAATGCACGTGGTTTTTTTTCAACGGGAACTTTTATGCGTGATGGGAGTCGATGGAACACTCGAGGGTAGTGTGTGTGTGTGTGTGTGTGTGTGTGTGTGTGTGTGTGTACGCACTTTAACTCATACACACATCGTGTTGGTGAGAACGTACGCTACGGTCCACGCGCTTTCACTGGAGATAACACGAAATAAACCTTAATTCCAACATTTGCAGAGAGAATAAAACAGCGAAACATAATTAATCTAATCTCTGATAATGAAGCCTAAAGCTGAGGAGGAGCTCACACACACGCACACACACGCACTCACACACACACACACACACTGTATATAGAACAGTGTGTGTGTGTGCGTGAGAACAAGAATTTCCTTCGGGATAAATAAAGTTCTATTCTATCCTATATGCACATACACAGAGCTTGTGTTCGTGCAATTTAGTCATAATCCGTTAACCAGCAGAAGCATTAATGGAAGAACAGACAGAGCCGAAAAGAGTCTGCAGAACCAGATAAAGGGAGAGAGAGAGAGAGAAAGAGAGAGAGAGAGAGAGAGAGAGAGAGAGAGAGAGAGAACATCCAGTCTCCTTGTTAACCTCCACACAAACACACACAAACACACACACACACACACACACACACGCCCACAAACACACCACACACACACAAAAAAAACCCCCCGATGTCGCCTCAGTGACACCCGAGTTCTGTGAAGGTTATGTGCAAGGGGGACCCGGGACATTTGGCTCGTCTCCTCTTCGACCCCCATTACCTCCCCCCTCTCCCCGCTACTCTCACCCCCCTCACACCCCCACCCACCCAGCCAACCCCCTGCCACCACCACCACCACCCCCACCCACCACCCCGGTTACTCCATCCTCGCAGGGACGATTCGCGACCGCTCCGGCCACCGAGAGGCAAGGGGAAATTGCATCGGGTGTGTGGCTGATATTGGGTCTTGGCTACCGCCGTCTGAGAGGCTATCTCTTCCAACCGAACACCATTTCTCCAGTCAGCCAGCCAGCCAGGCAGCCAGGCAGCCAGCCAGCCAGCCAGCCAGACCGGCACCGTGTTAACACGCACTAGCAGGGCTCTGATGGCGTTTGTCATCCTTGGAGCACAATCCCGTGTTGTGTCGCGGCGAGGGGCAGGCTGAGGTCACATCTGACGAATAGAGTAATTACCACAATCGGAGGCCACCTCTCTGACATCATNCGGGTCTATATTACACAGGGTCGGTCTAAGGAGGGGTGGGGTGGGGGTGGGGTGGGGTGTCGGGGGTGTCGGGGGTGTAGGGGGGGGGAGGACACCACCACGCAAGACAGAGGGCTTTATTACCGTGGAGATTTACCACCGGCGCCATCCGGAGCGGCGCGGACTCGGAGTCGAGGGAGGCGGGTAAACACAACAACAACAACAACAACAACAACAACAACAACAACAACAACAACACAAGCATCATAAGAAACACAACACACACACACACAGCGTCGCGGGGGAATTTACTCTGGCGGACGGACTTGGCGCGCGACTGCTGTGGTGTTTGATTTCGCGAGGCTGCTTGTTAACCAACACTGTGCTTAAAAAGGCTATTAAAGCAATTACATGAACAGCGGAGACGGGGAGAGCGGGGGGGGGGGTTTGCGGCGGCGTAGCGTAGCATAAGCGGTGGCGTAGCGTAGCGGTGGCGTAGCGGTAGCGGTGGCGTAGCGGTAGCGGCGACGGCGGCCCACATACAGTATCTCCGGCCGCCTGGGTGGCTGGAGCTACAGACTGTGGGCAGGACACGTGTTCCTCCTCTCGGAGACACGCATGAAAGGGATTTGGGTTTTGTTCTCTCCTTCAGATACAAACTGTAAGCACACACACACACACACACACACACAAAGAAAGAGAGTGAAAAAGAGAGAGAAGAGAGAGAGAGAGGTTAGAGAGATAGAGAGAGAGAGAGAGAGAGAGAGAGAGAGAGAGAGAGAGAGAGGTAGAGAGATAGAGAGAAAGGAAAGAAAGAAATCTCCGTCGTGGACAAAAAGACATCTTTGCTTCCCAGAAAGCCCATATGAGCAGAGATTGGGTTGGGGGGGCGGGGGGGGGGGGCTTTGGGTATTAGCTGTCCTATAAAATCTGGCTGCGATGGCGAAACCAGCCAGCCATGCCACTCCCCCCGCCCCCCGCCCCCCCTTCCCCTCGAACGGTGTGTGTGTGGTGTGTGTGTGTGGTGTGTGTGGGTGGTGTGTGTTTGTGTGTGTGTGGTAGGGGGGGGGTATCTCGGGGTACTGGCGGCGCCCCCAGGAGTGTTCCATTGTGGCGGCGGTGTGGGCATCTCGCCCCGTATTGACAAAGCCCTGTGTGCCTGCCCCCCTCCCACCCCTCCCCCTCCCCCCCCCCCCCCCCCTCCCCTGCCCAGCCGGAAATAATCAATTAGCCGGCGTCTGTGACAGCAACACAGGCAGTTTAATATTTAACTTTTAATCGCCGGGCAGAAGACAGAAGGAACACGCGGGCCATGGAGGCCGGCCAGCAGGCAGTTGGTTTGTCGCTGATGGTGGTAAACGGAGCCAACACACAACCACACAACACACACACACACGCAAGCATGTGACCAGCTTGTCCTCCAATGACAAGAGAGGTGGGGGTGGGGGGGGGGAGGGGGGGGCGTTTTGATGTTTGCATTCCCAACGGTGCAGATTGGTCACGGATGTCGATCGAGAGTCGCGGTGTAAAAGCCATAATAATTCTGATATGAGGTTGCATTGTAAAAACAAAATGTCATCGGACCTGTAGGCTACTATCAGATTTAGGACCAGAATATGAAAGTAGTTTTACTGTTGACACTGTTCGGATACAAAATCGGATTTGGGACTCAAAGCCGATGTTTTGATTGATTGACTTAATTGTCCACTTCAGCGGAAATTTGTCTTTGGCTTCCCAGTACAACAAAAATCCATACACCACACATAACACAACACACCATGGGCAGGTAGCAGCAATTAGGTTATGAGGTTATTAGGCCAAATATAAATCCAGAGGCAAAATCTTACAAAATAACAAGGGTTTGCATAGTCTCTCTGTGTTTACTGCCTGTATGACAGGGAGAATAAAATACCTTTTTGTAAATGTTCCGGCTGGCCCTTGGGACCCTGAATCTACGGGCAGACGGGAGCAACTCAAACTCTGAGTGTAGTGAGTGTGAGGAGTCTGTAGTTATCTGTTCAGCCTTCCTGTGGAAAATGTGTCGCTAAGTTGTCTTTGTGGTTTTCCAATCACCTTCCCTGCAATGTTGACAAGAGAGCTCGTTTCTATTCTTTACACTCAATAAGCCGTCCCAGGCTGTTGTGTTAAATGATAAGATGCTCTCAACCACCAGGCTTCTGGAGGACATTTCCAGGATGTGTTGGCTGACGTCAAAGCTCCTCAGCTTCCTGATTAAAAACAGTCGCTGGTTGGCGCTTTTAAAAATGCTCTCTGAGTTACTAATTAAAAGTTAGGGTCTGATCAATGATTGTGGCCAAGTACTTAAAATGTTCTGATGTTAAAACGTCTTCGACAGGCTGGTTCCTGGTTTCCCAACAGATACGATAAGATCACTTTATTAATCCACTTTTATGGTCACAAAACCATAACAGCATTCAGGAAGTGGTGCCGCCAAACACACACAGCATGCAGGGAGGGTGACCCGCGGACCCATCCTGGATTATGCTGCCGCCTCAGCCAGCCAGGAGCAGTGGGCAGCCCTTTACGTCGGCGCCCGGGGGACAGTGAGAACGAGGCCTTTGTAACTCACGAGCCCTGAGAAGAGATTCATAATGGCAGCAATGCAGACGTGAATTAGACACGTCTAGTCGATCAAGATATCATGATCTAACATCGACTGTTGAAGGTTGATGTTGGTCTTAGGAGCTGGAGCTGGTGGGCAGGGGGGGGGTTAGCGGTCGACGGAAAATTGAATCTGCCAAGAATAAGTTTGGCTGACTGCAGCGGGACTGGACTCTCCGGGCTTTGAAGAGTTTCTCTCTTGAAGTCTCTTCCCTTTTTTCTCTCTTTCTTACATTTTTTTTTATTTCGTTAATCCAGCCCCTGCCCGCGGGCGCTGTCTTCTTTCAGCAGGAGAGAGAGAGAGAGAGAGAGAGAGAGAGATAGACAGCAGAAGGAGGAGACGTCAAAGTCCCGGGTCCAAGCAGAGCTCATGTCAGGTGAAGCACCCAGCAGACGTATACTTGGGTCAGCAGCAGCAAGCAGCATGGCAGCATGGCAGCTCCATATCGCTCATCAATGCTGCTGCTGTGCCCTGTCACCGTGTGTGTGTGTGTGTGTAAGTGTGTGTAAGTGTGTAAGTGTGTAAGTGTGTGTGTGTGTAAGTGTGTGTGCTGTGTAAGTGTGTGTGTGAGTGTGACTTACCGGTGGGAGATCATTAGCGTCAACCAAAGAGTTTATCGTCTATGCCACACCGCTTAACACCACCGTTTTTCAATTTCATCCCAGCCCATCCGTGTACGCAGCAAACTCATATATTATATATATATATATATATACAGTAGTACAGTATAGCAATCGGCCGTGCTTTATCGCACTCCGAAGGTCTTAAGCGGTGTCTTAGTGGCGCAGCTTACGCAGATTCTTTGCTGCTAATCCAACGCGTGGACGGGCAGCCTCAGCGCCTCAGCAGATATTGATCTAAGAGCCCGAGCTGAGCTGTCACTCACTCACTCGCTCGCTCACTCACTTCACTCGCTCGCTCACTACACTCACTCCACGCTCCTGTCCGTCGTGGTCATGAGGAGGAGGCCACCCCGCTGACGTCACTGCAGCACGAGGACTAACTGGAGTCTCTTTCATTCCCGTTCCCATTCGTGCAATCCACATATAGGGGAGACCTGGTATAGGACCATGTGGAAGGCAGGGAGGGAGTGAGGGAGGGATAGAGGAGCAGAGAAACAAACAAAGGCCATTTTTTTTTCACCGCCCAAAAAGCAAACAACGCGGCGGAAAAAAAAAGTCCCGGTGCTCTTTGATCGACTCTCTCTCTGTCTCTCTCTCTCTCTCTCTCTCGTCTCTCTCTGTCTCTCTCTCTCTCGCTTCCCCGTGTCCAGAATGCGTCTCGCAGCAAAGATGAAACGGGACCGATATGGCTGAGAGTCAGACAGCAGACACTGTACACCCCCACCGACCCACCCACCCACCCGCACCCGTCTCCCCCCTGCCGCCAACACACCACACACACCCAGAGACACGCCGCGACAAACAAACGGTTTCTTTCTTCTGTTTGTCCACACGATAACACACACGGCACCAGAACACACTGTTTAGAGTGGTGGCACTGGACTGGAAAAACTGTGTTCCCAAGGGGAGACGATGCAGAGAGACACATGCATGTGCAAACCGCACACACTTCTCTCAACCACACGCATGTAGACACACACACACGCACACACACACACACACACACACACACACGCACACACACACACACACACACACCGGCCCCCTGTGCTGCGTGCCCGTGTCTTCAAGAGATGCCCGGGTAACTTGCCAGATCAAATGTGGCGGCGATGTGAGCAAATGTTGTTTGTGCGCGGCAGTTGCGAGGAGAAGAAGAAGAAGAAAGAAGAAGAAGAAGAAGATGAAGAAGATGCTGTGAACGCAGAAGACGAGCTGCATGGGGCGGGAACACAGGTTTCTCACAGCTTGCGCCTTGCGAGGAGATAAGCAGCCTTACCGCCTCCCGCCGCTACACATGTCTCCCCAGCGTTTGAACGACGACTTGCTGACGACGACGACAGACACCGCGGAGGTGAAACATCATCTCTCCGCTCAGCTGTCAGCGGAATCGTCGCTGATTTGTTTTTTTCCGGCTGACGCTTCATTCGTCTCCAATCTAATTTAGGCGTTAATCTCGCATTTTGGCGCCTTCTAGTGCGGGGGGTTTATGAATTTGGCGTCCCAATCCAGCTGCCAGTCCGTCTATTGTCTCACCACCATCGCCCACTCCACCCCACATCGACGTGGACAGATGCAGATGAGTATTTAGCAACACCATCAGTCCACCAGGGTCCATCCCATGACAGCAGACAGAGATGGGGGTGGGGGGGGGGGGGGGACACATCTGCGTTGGAACCAACCAGTGCATTGAACGAGACAACGTTACGGGACGGAGATGGAGACGTCGCAGGTGCAGTGGTCCCCCCTGGATGTAATGCATTATAAAACATCCATCCGGGTGTGATTCGTCGTGACGAACCAGACGGCTGAGACCAAGTCAGCGTCGAGAACGGAGATCCGTTTTCATTTGAATGGTGGCGGATGTTAAACAATACAAAATAAATCTCTCCTGGAAAAAAATAATTACGTCGCCTCTCAGGGGCATTTTGCAGCAGTAAAGATTGATAACCATTTCTCTCCTCTCTCTCTTTTTTTATTTTACTCTCTATTCTCTATTTCTCTATTCCCTCCCTAAGAGCTGCTTCTTCTCAGCCAACCAGACAAGTCGCTTCCCACGCGCTTTCTCAGCGGGCGTCAGAAAGCGCTGAGACACAGGGAAACAGGCAGCTTCCAGTCAGGGCCCGTTCCGTCAAGCTCCGGCCGCCTGGAGAAAAAAAAAAAATAATACTGCCTATGGAGGACGGAACTGCGCACTTACAAAGGCTCTGTTCCACATCTGCGCCCCGGGGTGGACCGCTATCCTCCAGACCCCACCGGGACCGTCTATCCGTATCCCGGCTATAATTAGGCGACGGCGGGTTGGCAGGTTCCAAACCCCCCGACAAGCCCTCCGAGTCCACCTGAAAGTGCTCCCGCTCTCCCGGTCCCGCTCCCGTACACGGCTGGCACTTAATCAGCTCAAGTCTTAAGGCTGTCAATGCTCTCGCCCACGAGCGGAGAACCCACCGCCGAGAGATTAGCCGCGCTTAGCCACGCCGGTCGGCCGCCCCGTCGAGCGACGCGGCGATGGGCGTGTATGTGTAGCGCGCTCTCGGCTCGCCGCGCGACGCCGGGCCGCGCTCTTTGAACAGCGCAGCGGTAATGAGCGTCGGTGGCATATGGTCGGAGTCGCAGTGTTTCCGCCGCTCGTGGCCGCGTGCCGACCTCCGCCCGTCGAGGGACAGACATGAAAGCGCTACGAGCCGGCGGGACACCTGTGTGACCGTCCCTCGCCGTCTGGAGAGGATGAGGACGAGGATATGGAGAGCTGGCCAGAGCTGCGGGTGGAAATTAGTGAGTTAGGATTCACAGAGACGCCATCGATCGGCCCCCCTGATTTGAATGTCTGTGATGCGAGTGCAATCGACAACCATTATCAACCATATCCAATAAAAATGTACCGCGCAGAAAATCGATTTCAAATGTTACAAGCCGTTGACTGCTTTTAGTCATTAATTGTCTTTTTAACCCGTTTTTACCAGTTTCTGGAATCTCATCTCCCTTTCCGAAAGCATCCCGTGACATCGTGCTCCGTAACTAACCGGTCGACTGCGGCACAGCAAGCAAACAATTTCCTGCATCACGCTTATGGACTCATGGATGTGTAACATCAAGCTATCGCTATGATGTTGAACGAGGAGCTATGGAGACACATGAAGGGCTTCACACCCCAGCACCATGCCAGCACCAGAATGCCAGAAAAGGACACCATTAGGCGCCCTTAGTGGTTCTCCTCCGCGACGTGGTCGGCTCTCCTCCGCAACGTGACCCTCAGAGAGACATCCCTGACGATGTTAAAGAAGCCCGCTTCCACCACACCTTCGCCTTCACCGTGGCGACGCTCAGCAACGTTCAGCTCATGTTCCCGTCCTTGGGTGTATTCTGGCGGACATGATTTGTTTTGTTGTTTCATGTTTTTTTCCTCCCCCCCCCCCCCCCTTCCTCCACCCTCGCCCCCACCCTCCTCCTCCCTCCTCCCTCCTGTCTGTACTCTCTCTCTCTGGCTCAAGTGACAGAGTGACAGATTTAATATAATAAGCGGGGAGGTGTTGGTGATGGTGGTGGGTGGTGGGTGGTGGTGGTGGTGGTGGTGGTGGCGACGGGCGGTGGGTGGGTGCTGCGGAGTGGATGGGACGCGGCTGCCACTGACGAGGAGATGTGACAAGTGAGCTATGGCGAGACTGTGAGAGAGAGATAGGAGGAGATGGTGGCGGGTGAGAGAGAGCGAGTGAGAGAGAGAGAAGAGAGAGAGAGACACACACACACACACACACACACACACACACACACACACACACCTGGCCTTGTCCTTGATGCTGATAAGAGGCTGATACATCAGAAGAGTGACAGGGCAAAACATAGTCATTACCGAGACAGGAGAACGGGAGGCAGGGGGGTGAGTGGTGGATCGAGGGGGGGGGGGGGGGGGTGGGGGAGTTGGGGGTGTGGGTGAATGGGGGAGGAAAGGGGGAGAGTGGCTGTATATCATAGCGGGGGGGGGGGGCAAATGCTACAGTTAATAATCCTATAATCCCAGCCCATCCATTGCTGCCCTTACATTCAAATTGGAACCGGTGACCCGTGCCGTGCTCTATAGGAACCACCCCCACCTCCCGGGGAATCTGAACAGTGCTTCCCGGCGACTGGATGGGAAATAGCCACGCCCACCCGTCGCGGGACGGTAACGCCGTCCTCGGGACGAGCGCGTCTCACCTTCTCGGCGGGCGTCCCGCGGAGGAGAGTGACCGAGGCGGGCGGCAGGGGGAGGCGGCGATTGAGTCGGAGCCCGGGAGGCCGTGTTGTCTGTGATTGGCTCGGCCCTCTGGGAGAGGGAGGGGAGGGTGGGCCAGTGACACTTGATGGATTCCAGTGGGCTGAAAGTGGGCCTATTGATTCCTCAGCCGCGGGGGCAGCTGTCTCTCCTCCGCTCCAATTAAGAGTTCACCGGCCTGTCGTCCAGAACTTCTAATGGTTATCATCGGCGGACACTTCCACTGTACGCTCTGACGCTCGCAGCTTCACACTCCCACGTCTCCCGTGATTCACCGGATCACACTTTAGATTAATATATAAATTAATGTATAATGTCTGACGACGGCTGACAAGCTCAAATCTGGGCCGTTTGACTTTTTCCAGGGCAAACTGGCCAAACTTTTAAAAAGGCGTCATTTACATTTACATTTAAATTTAGGGCATTTGTCAGACGCTTTTATCCAAAGCGACGTACAAAGAGTACACTTGTTGAAAGAGAGACAGCAATGTACCGCTGCGGTACATAAAGATAAGAATAGAACAGGAGTCAAGCATTCATAGTTGCAAGGCTAATAGAATCGCTGGGTTACCTGCATCAGTCGCTGTACATGTTTCAAATCAACACCACGTAGACTGGCCACTGCAGAAATACATTTCTTATTATAAAATCCCCTTTTCTGAAAGCTTCACCCACTCGCACACAAATCAGTTTTTCTTCTGCGAAATATTTCCGCAACAAAACAGGAAAAACGGAACTCCGCCCTCCTGCAGTTCCTGGTTTCCGGCCCAGGCTCTGTGCCGCCTCCCCCCAAAACCGCTGCTATAACACAGTCGGACTGCTGGATCCCAGATTACTTTGTATCCGACCCTGATGCCTTCATACACCTACCATGAGTCTGGTAGATTGGTTAGCACAATCATGGCCGTCATCAATCATTCTGATGGGGTAAAAGGAGTGCGTTTCTGAAGTGTTTTCAGAGGAGGAAGAAGTTCCCCAGAAACATACCAGTTTATTAATACACAAGCATGGCCTAGGCCAGGTCCAAATGGTTTTGAATACATACGGAATTTATGATCTTGAGCACGTAGACTCATTAGTTCCTTATGGGGGTGAAGTCACTGGGTTTGTTTTTTGCCACGCTTATTAAGTTAGTAATACTGGTGCATTCATAAGGCACGCACACACATACACACACACACACACACACACACACACACACACACACACACACACACACTGGTACACACACACACACACAACAACACACAGACACACACACACACACACACACACACACACACACAGACACACACACACTGGTACACACACACACACTGGTACACACATCTCGTGAGAATTCCAAGGACTTGGAATCATTCAAAATATTTTGGATGCGTAAAAGCAGAGGATCAAGGGGAGATGAAACCATTCATTAGATCGGCATTAGATCAAGCCGGGGAGAAATGTGTGCGTCCCGAGCCAAGAACGAAGCAAGAGAGCTGAGGAGAGAGAACACTCGGCTCAACGGTACCCGTCCGTCCCCGCGGGTCCCTCTCCTCGCTCCCCACGCCGTCTGTTGGCTCCTCCGGCGGCTCCCGTACAGCCCGCCACAGGACGGGCTGTGTATACGGAGATTGGGAGGCCGCTGCTGCAGGCATTTAGTGAAAAACTGTTTAATAACAGGTCAGGGGGGTCATTGCCGCAGCCCGGAGGTCAATACCTTAAACCCTGAAATCCCGCCGCTTTTGGCAGAGTGGTGAAAATCCAATTTCAGAGATCTGTTGTATGCTGTATAGCTTGTTAAGCTCCTCGACTCTGCCCTCTGGGAGCCCAGGAGAGAGGGAGGAGGCAGTGGTGTAGAGGTGGTGTGTGGTGGTGGTGGTGGAGGGAGGTTAAAGCTATAACAGCATCTGACCCCAAAGACAGGGGGATGGTGCACACACATACACAGGGGTGGCCCAGCACAGACACAGACACACACAACACACACACACACACACACACACACACACACACACACACACACACACACACACACACATACATAGAAGCACACATAGACACATGCAGGTACGCACACATATAGACACATGCATGCACGCACACACACACATGCACACACACACACACACTCTTGCACAGACTCGCATACACACCTCCTCCACACAACACACACACCCCACACAACACACACACACACACACACACACACACGCTCAGGCACATAAACCATAACAATGTCACGGTCCCTCGGCGGTGAGCCGGCTGCTGGACCGGAGCCAGCCACTGCGGAGCGGGTCCAGGATGAACTCCGTCTGGAGCTGCTCAGCCACAGGCCCCTCCCCTCCCCCAGCGGGAGCTCATCAGCACAGAAGGTGTCAGATCTGCTCTCACGGTGAACGATCCGCTTCGGAGCGGTTGAGACGTGGACGGCCAGGTGAAGATAGAATAATGTTAGATATGTCGTGTATTCACCTTGGGGGCCGGGGGGGGATGTGTATTCTATGTGAATATGACGAAACGGCAACGAAAAAATCAGTGAAGTCATTCTCGGAAGAAAGGACTTACTTCATGCTAATATTGCCGACCACTAAACCTGCCACGCCGATGCTAATGTAAACGTTTCAATTCGTTTCAGGAAATATTCAGTCTCCATGTGTTTGACATCGAATATTTCAATGGACAAATATGCATTACTGTAACTTTGAATTACCTCGCTTCAGAATTAACATCAGATGTGGACATTTTCTACAGTAGGCTAGTGAACTGCACACATTAATCTCATTCATTCATTTTTGTCACGTTAAGTCACAAATTGGTGGCATAGATATAAGTGTTAGTTCTTAAACACATGTTCAAGCAGGGTTGAAATCATGGAAATGATCAATTAGTTGATCAACTAGCATATTAGATTGTGCTTCTCTTGAGCGGCTGCATTGTGTCAACAACTTCCCTACGAGAGAGAGAAGACTTAATATCCTTTATTTGTTTGGATTGTATTTACATTGATGAGTGAAAACAGCCTACCGGTTGCTCGTGGTTATTTATGCGTTTTTCAGCAATTATAATTCCCCCGAAACTGTGATTACGAAAGTCAACAAATGCGGCTCTTTTGGCTCATTAGCCAGTGTAACAGCCCAAGACACAAACTCCAAACTATTATTGTTTCAGCTTGCAGAATTGAGAACAGGTGTAGAATTTCATTTGAATTTTCAGTTGCCAGAGATGTATCTTTGTTCAGGGACTGAACGCTTGGATGCTGAGCACTGAGTTACGCTTGATAGCAGAAAATATTCACCCCCAAAGGAGAAACAAGGAGAAGTGGGCGGCTTGTTATGAGGAGAAATGTATAATTACGTAGGTTGATAAGACGAAACGGTCCGCCCATAAGAAAACATTCCAACGAGGAACAACTCGCGATACATCTTGAAAAGGAAATCAAAAAGAATGAAGCATGTTTCCATTCAATCAGCCAGGGCGATTTTCTCTGAAATCACGCTTGAAAATATGTTGAATTTGGTTCATTTTGTAATTACCATCCAGATGCTTCTGGAGCTGTAGTTGACGACATTCATTTAATTATGGAGCAAGGACTCTTTATTATGTACCGCTACCACATATCAATCTCTCTCACAGTTTAACATATCTTAAATCAGTGGTTCTCGTCCTTTCCTTAAACTCTTTTTTTTGTAAGTAGTGCCCATAAACAATTTCCAGGCCTTTCTGAGGTAGCCCCCTATGTAATTATTAGCTGGTACTTTTTGTTCTCTACTAATGTGTGTGAGTGAGTGGTGGAATAAATGCTGGAAAAGCGCTCATTGAAATGGTTTTGACTTGCCTACAACCGATAACATATAACTTTCCCCAACTGCTATTTTGGAAATAATCCTTCATACCGTCACACGTATCACACACACACACACACACGCACACATGCATAACCCCTAATGAGTATGTGTGCCACTGGATTCACTGGTGTCACTGGTGGAGGGGGAACATGTCTCTGTGTGAATGCAGGTCAGTGCGGGGCGAGAGACATCGAAACAAAGGCTATAAAAAGAAGCTGCTGTTAGAGTCGCAGCGGTAATGATAACCTTTAACGGTTCATTGTCGCCATTGTCCTCGACTCGACGTGCGGAGGTCTGAAGCCTCAGGGAGAAACGTTTGCAAATTGTTTGTGAACTGTTTGTTAGCTGTTTGTTAACTCTTTGTTCACTTTTAGTTAACAGTTAAACAACTTTGAGTCTGTGTATTCCCTACCCTGACATTAAAACACTATTTTAAGAGACATTCTTTAAGCAAACAGAACTTTCTCTTATTTCTCCAACAGAGCCTTGTTGAGCCCACATTTAGGAAGTGGAACAAGTAAAAAAAAAATGGCTGGAAATAAATGTTTAAATCATTTTCACCAACAAACGTTATATAATTGTATTTTTGGAAGCGCGGGACTCCATTCTCTCAACGTGATCTTCCTCCTCACCAGAGACCACCCACTAAACTGTAAAAAAGTATCAGTAAATAGAACTCAACATTGCTTCCAGAAGTTACCGATGAAAGCTTCTGATAGCGGCTTTTAAAGCTTATCTCCGTCTCTAGGAGCCCCCACCCCCCGGCTGCAGGCATGGAGATCTCTGAGCTGTACTTCCAGGTTCTGGTGCAGTCCGTCCATCCATCCATCCATCCATCCATCCATCATTCATCCATCCACGACCCCCCCCCACATCTTGTTCTAATTGGTTTGTTACGAAACTTTGGGTAAATACGAACTTCCGACCACCACCTTGTACCAGCAAGTCATCATCTCATCGTACAAGCTACTGCACATACACACACTGTACGGCGTGTGTGTGTGTGTGTGTTGTGTGTGTGTGTTGTGTGTGTGTGTTGTGTGTGTGTGTGTGTGCATGTATGTGTGTGTGTGTGCATGTATGTGTGGTTAGTCTGTTTTTGTGCATCTGGATTATTTTTCTCGTGGCAAATGACCTCATTCAAACTCATCAACAAGTCCAGCACCACACATGTTTACCATTGACACACACACACACACACACACACACACACACGCACGCACACACACACACAGAGGAATAGAACTATTATTAAATTCTAAATGTGTTCACGGTGGCGGACACCAGGGAAAATGGAGAAAGCCTAAGTGGCTTTCTCTACGCCGGAGGCTGTCTCATTTTTGGCGCGTTAGCAAACCTTTTTTTTGTTGCCACGCTGCACCGCACCGCACCGCTCTGTACAGTGACAGGAGACAGAGGGGGGAGCGCTGGCTGAGTCAGAGGAAGCCTGCTTCTCGTTTAAGGGCCAGCCTGACTCGCACCGCAGGGCCGACGCTACTCACACAGGCAGCACAGTGGTAGATAGCTAGCTAGATAGGTAGGTAGGTAGGTAGGTAGATAGGTAGGTAGGTAGGTAGGGGCAGCAGGTACTTGGTACAGACAGGCCACGTGAAACAGAAAGACACACACACACACACACAAGTGAAAGAGTCTGATTGCGTGAAATAAGATCTGTTCTGTGCGTAACTTACTCAGGACAGCGGCAAACACGGATTCTTTTATTTTTTTGTGTTGCTATCAACAAGCAGTGAGGATGTTTCATGTTCGACTCCCAGCTGGAGGGTTCTGAGTTCGAAACCAGTCTACCTGTACTCACCTGTGCCTGCACTACACCTGTATATCTGAGGAATAAGAGTTGTTTTGATTGGCTCAAGTTAGCTCAGGTGTCACCAGACATTTGTTGCCGGGTGAAACTGAGTTCATTAGAAATTGGAAGTCACTTATGTGTGCGGCTGGCAGCCAAATCCTCAATTTAGCCACCTAATTGATCCATCTAATTGATCCACTTCATTGATTCACATATCGAGGTGAGGGGTCGTGAGCTGGCATACACTAAATCGTCTGCGATGAAAAGCCAAAAGCGTAGGCCTGCCGATCGGACCGGATCGTACAGGATCGGTCCTCGCTCCCCCCTGCACACTGCACAGCAAACGACGCCCGACGAAGCAGAAATTCGGTCCGACTTTAATTGACTTTGTAATCGACTCAAAAATCGGGTTAAAAACGGGCTCAAATCGTACAGTGTATGACTGGAGGGAAGAACTAACGACAAACAATCCCAGCGGCCTGTCCAATTAGAAAAGGTCAAAGTCCACCCCCCCCCCCCCCCCCCCCCCCCCCCCCCCCGGCCCCCAACTCACACACAGGCTCATATAACACCATCATCATATGCAGCAACACATAAAATACATGAATGTAAACGTCTAACTAGAATTCACTGGGTTTTTATTACGTAAGATAATCCAAAATGTATATCGAGCTAATTGTGTAACGCACTTTAGTATTTTAACATCAAAATAAGTGATAGTTAAACTGGATATGAAATTTCGTAAAGACCGGCGTTTTTATATACAGATACTCATATGTTATGCTCGTGCGTGTGTGTGTGTGTGTGTGATGTGTGATGTGTGTGTGTGTGTGTGTGATGTGTGTGTGTGTGTGTGTGTGTGTGTGTGTGTGTGTGTGTGTGTGTGTGTGCGCGCGGGTGCCATCGTCGCATTGAAGAACGCCGGTCATGTTTCATTTGCGTTTATTATGGGCCAAGGTTTACGGGTGTAAAGCGTAAAAGGGGTCAGAGGTCACATGGATGGCAACCAATTGGAGAGCGGGCAGACAGGCAGGCAGGCAGGGGAAGGTTTTGGAACGGAGTGAAGGCTCTTCTTTTCACTCTCCTCCTCTTCCTCCTCCTCCTCCTGCTCCTCACCCCAGCTGGCTGTCCCAAAAAAAGATTTGATACATCCGCCCTCCCCTTCTCTCTATCTCTCTCTCTCTGTCTCTCCCTCTCTCTCTCTCTCTCCCCGTCAGCATCATGAGTGTTGCAGCATCTCAGCGGCAGCCCGGCTGGTTACACAGAGCTTAGAGGGTCTCAGGTACCCGGGAATGCTGCACCCTCATTAGCCTCTCCCTTCGCTCACATTCGCCTCACATGCTGAGCAGCCTCCGTGTGTGTGTGTGTGTGTGTGTGATGTGTGTGTGTGTGTGTGTGTGTGTGTGTGTGTGTGTGTGTGTATGTGTGTGTGTGGTGTGTGTGTACAATCGCCTCACTTCCTATGTGTCTTTCTCTCACCTCTCTCTC